>JAPQWV010001543.1:0-82781 GCA_027422505.1 Craterostigma plantagineum
TCAAACCACTCTTTAATTAATTTTTGAGCCCTATAATAAGCCCAAAACACTAATCCTTAACCATAAAACCCAACGGCCCACCTACAGGCCCGAGATTCTGCCTATAAATACCCAAGTGGGACAAGCATTTAAGAGGGTAAGCACAATCACTCGAGTTGGGCCCCGCTCCTACAAACTCGCTCCCGAAATCCAGTTCCCGTTGCCTCTCTAGACGTAACACGTTTCTCCCGTGACCTACAACAGGGACCATCTGATTGATTCGACCAGAGGACCAAACCACGGAACAGCACTGGATCAATTTGGCGCCGTCTGTGGGAATGCCTGCTTGTATTTCAGGAGAGGGAAACGAGGGGAACACACTTGTTCAGACGCAAACACCTTTGAGAATCACGTCATGCAGCGACAAGTAAATCAAATGTTTGGCGCCCCGGATGAAATAGCTCCACAAAACGGGCCGCCGCCGATGTTGAATGTACCTGAGACTGGGAGAACATATACTACAGAGGAGTTTAACCGCTGGTGAACGAAGAAGCGCGAAGGCTGCTAGCAGAAACCACAGAACGACCTGCCTTTGCGTTGGGGTCGCGGCAGGAGACTACGAGAGTCGAACCCCTGTCACTGTTCCCGGATATACTTAGAATCGAGAAGCTCCACCAGATCAATCAGCCCAAACACACCTGCCTCGTCTCAGTCACATGGCTCATGCGGGAGGGAGCGACATCCCGACCCGCCACCCCGTAGATCCCATGCGGAGATACACGAAACAGAAGACACGACGGATCCCACCTACCAAGTTGAGACGGAGTAATAGCGCATATGAAGCCGGATCACCAATCATAGCACCCGCCGTTAATTTGAATAACGCATTCTGTGCAGAGATAGCTAAGAAACGATGCCGACAGATTTCAAGATTCCAGAGCTTTCGCGCTACGATGGGGAGCAAGGATCCGCATGACCACCTGGAGGACTTTGATGGGGTGGTCGACATTTACGGGTACTCGGACGCTTAGAAGTGTAAAGTGTTCAAGCGACGCTATTGGGAAGGCTAGAGAATGGTTTTCGTCTCTACCCCAGGGGAGTATTAAGTCTTTCGAAGACCTAACACTAAAGTTCAAGTATCACTTCGCCAGTTAAGCTAGGTCTAGAAGAACATTAACTCATTTATTTGCTCTAAGACAGGGAGGGAATGAAACCTTGAGGGATTTTATGTCAAGGTTCACAACGCGCTGATGGAAGTCCCGATGTGGGCGTGGATACGGCCACCGAGTGTATGCTACAAAGCTTGAGAATGGGAAAGTTTCTAGATGACTTGGCGGGGACCGTCCAAAACGGTGGATGAGATGAAGAGGCGGGCAGAGAAATTTATTAGAGTAGAGGAGGCTAATCGAGCCAAGGAAGACGAACCAAGGAATCGCTTCCCTAGGGAGCATAAGGACAAACAAGCCCAGCGGTGGGGAGGATAGTGGAAGAATGAGAAACGAACGGAGGCTCGTAGTTGAAAAGCAGAGACCCCGGTGGGACTCTTACCACCCGCTAAAAACCACGATGACGAAGGGTTGATGACCATCCAACACTCAAGCCTCGTGCAATGGCCGCCCAAGATGAAAGAGAGTATGACAAGCCGCGCCTCGAACAAGTATTGTAAGTTTCATAAGGAGAAAGGGCATCATACCAACGACTGTATACAGCTAAGGGACGAAATTGAAAGGCTCCTGCGGATGGGACACTTCCGAGAGTTGATCGGTGAGTACATGCGAAAAGGGATCGCGGACAATGGACCAAGCTCAAGAGATTGGGTTAACCCTCTCAAAGGGGATCGCATGGAGGTCAAGCAAACGAGCCTAAGGAAAGGCCTCCAGTAATGAATCGTGCACAGGTTGGCAACCCGGGAACAATGAGCATCAATATGATTATAGGAGGCCCCACAGGAGGAGATTCAAATAATGCTAGGAAGCGTTATGCCAGAAGGTCATCACATGAAAGACATTCACATTCTCGGATAGGGCAAGTGATGGGAATTGAGAGGAGCCGGTACGCAGGAATCCCGGTAGTCTTCGACGAGAGCGACTTGGAGGGTATCAATCTTCCACATGATGACCCCATAGTCATTTGGATGACTATCGCATACGATGTTGGCAGGGTCTTGGTTGACAATGGGGCTTCTATGAACATCATCTTCGCTAGTGTTCTCGGGCAAATGAATATAGATTCCGCCAGCTTAGGACCGGTCGACACGTGCTTGTCAGGATTCGGAGGACAATCTGTTACCCCGTTGGGATCCATCAAGTTGCCTACCAGCATGGGGGACCAAGCAAACAAGCGCATTTAACGCAATACTGGGAAGGATGGGGCTGAATAGGTTCGCTGCCGTCACTTCTTTCTAAGTGTCTGAAGGTCAAATTTCCCACCGAAAGGGGAACGGCGGTAGCTTGTTGTGATCAATCGTTAGCCAGAAGTTGATATGTCGCCGCAGTGGGCTTGAGTAAGAGAAGTGGCAAGATAGAGGGACAGTTAGAAAAATCAAATCAGAGCTTAGAAAATGAGAAGAGGAGAAATAGCGGGAGAGTTGAGGGGTGTGAAAGCGGGGTGAAAAAAGGAAAGTATGAAGATGGTGAAGGCATACGCATCGAACCAACATCATTTAAAGAGGTGGAACTGTTCCCGGGAACCCATGAGAAAGTCACGCACATGGGGCAGACCTTGAAAAGAACGCAGAATGCATGATGATAAATTTCTTACGCAGAAACTGTGGTCGCTGTCGGATTTCCATGGCATAGACCCGAATGTGGTGGTGCATCATTTGAATGTCAAGCCGGTTGCGAAACCGATTAAGCAAAAGAAAAGGAGCTTTGGTAGAGAACGGAGTAATGCAATCGAGGGAGAGGTGAAGAAGCTCCTGGAAGCTAATTATATACAGGAAGTTCAATATCCAGATTGGCTGTCAAACGTAGTTATGGTACCTAAGTCCGACGGAAGATGGAGGATGTGCGTCGACTTTACAAACTTGAACAAAGCATGTCCGAAAGACTCGTATCCGCTCCATGAATTGATCTCCTCGTTGACTCGACAGCAGGCTGCTCTATTTTCAGTATGTTGGACGCATATCAGAGGTACAATCAGATAATGATGGCGGAGGAGGATCGTGAGAAAACGTCGTTCATTACGGAAAAAGGCTTGTACTGCTATAACGTGATGCCATTCGGCTTGAAGAATGTGGGAGCGACATATCAAAGGCTCGTCAACACAATGTTTAAGAACCAAATTGGGAAGAGCATGGAAGTGTATGTAGACGATATATTGGTGAAAAGCAAGATACACGAGGAGCATATAATTCATCTAGAGGAAACGTTTCGCACGATTAGACGATATGGAATGAAGTTAAACCCGATGAAATGTACGTTTGGTGTGTGTGGGGGGAAATTTTTTGGGCTATTTGATCACGGAAAGAGGAATCGAGGCTAACCCCGAGAAGATAGATGCCATATTGCAAATGCGCTCCCCGACATCTAAGAAAGAGGTACAGTAGTTGACAGGACGTTTAGCAGCCCTGAGTCGCTTTATTGCTAGATCAGCTGACAGAAGTCTCCCGTTTTTTTAAGGCTTTGAGGAAGGGTGGAAATTTCGAGTGTGATGAAGAGTGCGAGAAGTCGTTCACCGAATTGAAGTGCTACTTGACTACACCGCCGCTCCTCGTTACCCCCGTGAATGGCGATCCGCTTTATATTATATTTGGCCGTGTCAAGCACTGCGATAAGTGCAGTTTTGGTTAGGGAAGTCGGAGCACATCACCACCCGATATACTACATTAGCAAGATGCTCCAAGGAGCGGAGAAGAATTATCCAGAAATTGAGAAGCTTGCATTTGCACTAGTACCTCAGCTAGGAAACTTCGGCCATATTTCTTGTCCCACGAAATTATCGTGTGCTGACTAACCACTCCCTCAAACAAATACTTGCAAGACCTGAAACATCTGGAAGGTTGGTGAAGTGGGCGATCGAACTCAGTGAATTTCTGTTGAGTATGGCCCAGAAATGCGATAAAAGCCCAAGTCTTAGCAGATTTCGTGGTGGAGATGAACAGCGACAACAATGTAAATGTTTGTTGTAGAAGAAAAGGCGGATGGGCGTTGCATGTGGACGGTTCTGCTCAATCAAAAAGGGGTGGAGCAGGCATATGGTTGGCGGGACCAAACAATGGAAGTTTCGAATACGCTCTCAAATTCGATATTGGAGTCACTAATAATGAGGCCGAGTACGAAGCGTTGATCGCAGGGATGAAATTCGCACATAAGCTGGGGGTAAAAAATTATCGGTGTTCACTGACTCTCAACTTGTGGCTAAGCAAGTTGAGGGTGCGTATGAAGCAAAGGGAGCAGCGATGGGGCGATACTTGGAACTGGTTAGGAACCTCAGGTCCAAGTTTGATAACTTTACATTGTCGCAGGTCCCCAGATCCGAGAATAGTCGTGCAGACTCATTGTCGAAGTTCGCGGCCACAACCGAAGGAATTGCTAACAGGCAAATAACGGTGCTCATCGCAACCGACCCAAGCATCGTGGGACCAGACAAACGTGAAAGTGTGATGAATGTGGTCGAGGCGGAACCATGCTGGAAGGACTCCATAGTCGAATACTTGAAAGACGGATGCTTGCCGCAGGACCCAAAGGAGGCGCGACGAGTGTATCAGCGGTCCTTGAGGTTCGTCCTGCTCGACGGTGAATTATATAAGAAATCTTTTGCAGGACCTCTTCTTTTATGCCTGTCCCCGAACCAAGCCAAGTATGTGATGCAAGAGATCCATGAAGGGAGCTGCGGAAATCACTCCGGAGGACGATCACTCACACAAAAGATCATTCGCCAAGGGTATTTCTGGCCAACCATAACGAAAGATGTAATGGAGTTCGCCAGGAAGTGCGAAAGCTGTCAACGATTTGCTAATCTTGTCCACGAACCAGGAGCATGGATGACCCCCATTCCTGCCTGTTGTCCATTCGACAAGTAGGGAGTCGACATATTAGGCCCGTTTCCCCCATCTAAGGGCCAGAAGAAATTTGTGATTGTTGCGGTCGAGTATTTCAGCATGTGGGTGGAAGCGGAACCAGTTGGAAGAATAACTGAGTCGGAAGTGATGAAGTTTTTATGGAAGAACATTGTTTGTCGCTTCGGGATTCCCCGAATACTGATATCAGATAATGGAACCCAATTCCAGGGAAAACAGATAACGAATTGGTGTAAAGAGCTGCATATTAAACAGAATTTTACAAGCGTCGGACACCCGCAATCGAATGGGCAGACTGAAGTTACGAATCGAACTATATTGCAACACCTAAAGACGAGGCTGGCAGGATCTAAAGCTAACTGGGTCGACGAGCTCCCGGCGTGCTGTGGGCCTATCGCACTACGCCCCGTTCGTCGACTGGAGAGACCCTGTTTTGTCTTGTCTATGGTTCTGAAGCTGTTATCCTGCCGAAATTGGAATGATGACCCAGCGAGTCTCCCGCTACCAGAAAGCAGAGAATGATCAAGGGAGGGCAATGGATTTGGATCTAATAGAAGGAAAAAGAGAGGGAGCGCTTGCCCGCCTCCTACATTGCAAAGGAATGATGGAAAGGGCTTTCAACAAGCGAGTGAAAGGAAGATCCTTGCAAGTGGGTGACCTTGTTCTTAAGAAAGTAGAGGTGTCAAAGCACGTGGGGAAGTTGGACCCAAACTGGGAGGGACCGTTCCGTGTGGTGGAGGTTTGAATCAACATATAAGTTGGAGACACTTGAGGGGAACCCGCTCCCACGACCATGGCCTATTCAGAACTTACGGAAGTTTTACGCTTAGCCTCGTGAGCTTCTGTGCATCCATTCTCCCCAGGCAGAATATACTTTTGTGTACATATCCATCTTCTTCAGTGCGTAGCAAGTTTCTTTTCCTTATATTTTTCATAAAGAGGCAATTTGCCACCTTTGTATTGATCTCGATTTTCCTTTGAGCATATAGGTCGGAAGCGCTAGATAAGAACTCGCTCCCATGACCGCGGCCTACCATGAACTTAGATTTTGCACCTAGTCTCGGGAGCTTCCTATGCATTTACCCTTCCTAGGAGTAATAGACCTTTTGTGTACATATCAGTCTCCTGAGTGCGTAGCAAGCCTTTTGTTGTTTCCATAAAGAGGCAATTTGCGCACCTTTTGTGTTGATCTCTGTCTTTCTTTGAGCATATAGGTTGGAGACGCTCGGTAGGAACTCGCTCCCGCGAACATGCTTACCCTGACCTTACGAAGATTTTGCACTCTATTCCGGGAGCTTCCTAGATCTGCCGTTCGTGGGACTGATGGGCCGTTTTGTGTTCATAGCGGTCGTCTTCATTGCGTAGCAAATGTTTCGTTATTTTGCAAACAGTAAACTATTCGCACATTTTGTATTGACCGTTGCTTTTCTTGCTTTTCTCAAGTGGTTTCATTGTAAGGAAGCAAAGTAAATGCCATTGGTACGGTTGGTTGGTGTTCCATTCTGCTCAAATTACGCTAAGTATAACTTTGGAGCATAAAGATAAGCACTCCTTAGGGAGGTGTACAGCTTGAAAAAATAATAGTAAGGCAATGAAAAGGCTAAGCCCTCCTTAGGGAGGTGAATAGCCAAGTCCTCTACAAGAGGTGAAAAAGGCTAAGTCCTCCACAGAGAGGTAAATAGCCGAGTTTTTAAAGAGGTGAAAAGGCTAAGTCCTCCACAGAGAGGTAAGCAGCCAAGTCCTTACAAGAGGTGAAAAGGCTAAGTCCTCCGCAGAGAGGTAAACAGTCAAACCCTCCACAAGGGATGAAGATACTAAGTCCTCCTTAAAGAGGTACACACCAAGTCCTCAATAGTAGGTAAAAATACTAGTTTCCTCCTCTGTAGGTGCGCAACTCAACCTCAAGATAAATCAATCTAAGGGCTCACACAGGGAATATGAGCGTTACAAGTGAAAACGTGCCATAAATGTCTCACGAGGAAGGGAATACGCGTAGAACCTAACGTAATGAGCGATCGAATGTTACTTCGTAACAAAAAAGGAGAGATAAAAATATAAGATTGTGGAGTTGCGACAGAATGGTGTGTTGGGAATGAAAATTACTTCAAAAAAAAAGAAGAGAGTAGCGTATTGGAAGCAATAGTTACGCTAAAACGAGTGCGTAAACGTAGCGATCTGTCATCATAAACTAACTTGGGCGGTCAGCTAGCTCGACTTTAGCAGTTCAGCGCTACGTTGAGAGCGAGGGAGCGTTCCCCACGTCCGGCGCACTGCATTGGCAGGTTATCACCACCTTGGAGCGTGGGAGCGTTCATTGGATAGGGAAGGTAGCTCTAACAAGTCAGCATTGAGAGCGGGGAGCGTTCCCCATGTCCCGCGCACTGCATTGCAGGTTATCACCACCTTGGGAGCGTGGGAGCGTTCATTGCATAGGGAAGGTAGCTCTAACAAGTCAGCGCTACGTTGAGAGCGAGGGAGCGTTCCCCACGTCCGGCGGACTGCATTGGCAGGTTGTCACCACCTTGGGAGCGTGGGAGCGTTCATTGCATAGGGAAGGTAGCTCTACAAGCCAGCGCTACCATGAGAGCGAGGGAGCGTTTCTCACGTCTGGAGCACCGCTTCAGCAGGTTATCACCACCTTGGGGAAAACTCGTCTCCTCCACATAGTCGTCATGCATCCCACACCGACACTGGAATAACATCAATCACAAGAGGACGAAGTTCATATAATAGTACACAAAATAGCACGACGATGATTCGAACGATGCAGATCATTTATCTTACAGCACCGACGAACACTATACACGGAGTGCATGCTACGTGGTAAAGAACATATAGCGACAGCGAAAGCCTAAATGGGAACGACTATTATGCAAGGAGAGAGCTGCGCGCTCGAGAGCGAAACTGGTAATTAGAGGGCACACTATGCGGAGAGACAACGTCGCGAAGGGAGTGAACACAACGCCGCTCTTCGCAAATTAGCGAACGCCACTGTAACGAACCGTCGTTGTTTGGGAACAAAGGGAGCATTCACTACTTAGAAACCTTAATTTTGCGAGTCATCGCTCCTTCGGGAGTGAAGGAGCGTCCCTTAATAGGGAGGGCGACATTAGCAAAAGGGAACATTACTGTAGCGAAACACCACTGTCTGAGAAGCGAGGGAGCGTTCGCTACTTAGAAGTGTGGGTTTATCGAGTATAACTATGAGAATGAACAATACGCCGGGAGCGGATACTGCACGGAGCTAACGCTATAGTGGGAGCGAAAATTATATTTGGAACAATGGTACGATGGGAGCGAACACTATGGAGAAAGCACACGAATCCATACATTCATGGGAGACATTGCAAATTCGCGTAAGTACGAGTGATACAAAAGCAAGAAGAGACAAGAATGCGCCGATCAACGAAAAACATAACTGAACAAAATGCACTGATTCCAACCAACACAGCGATAAAAAAAGAACCACAAGCAAGCAGAGCGGATCCTAATACAAGCAAGCAAGGCGGATCCTAATACAAACTACGCAATGCCGATGTCAACTTGCATATCTTCATCGTGACCAACATCATCCGAGGGGGAGAGAACGCTAGGTCCCTGTAAGGATCAGTTGACGAGTCGGGCGGATCAATATCTGGATATTGTTGGAGATTCTCGTCGGCCATGGGATCAAGCTTTGATTTGTCAAAGTCATCTTCCTTTCCCCTGAGTATACGGATCTGGGACACCGCCTTCCAAAATCCCTCCGCATGGTCGTAACGGGCGAAATTAAGTCGTGCGATCTCAAACGCCTTAGATGCCCTAAACTCGCGTGCTCCAATCATCTTCTGCTCGTCACATAGTGCTTTGAACTCGCGAGATTTCTTGAAGTCAGACACGGCATGGCTCCGTCCGCGCTTTTCGCCCCGCTCGAAAGAAACAGCAATTTCTCGAGCGTGCTCCTTCTTCTCTTCATCTAGACTCATAATCTTTTTCTCCAAGTTCGTAAGCTTTTCAGTTTGGAGCTGCAATTCCTTCGCATGTTGCTCTTTCAGCGCAGAAAGCTTCACCGCGTACTCATCCTCAGCATTCTTGAGCGAAACATCGCGTTGAGCACAATGGAGAGCTAGCCCGTGGAGGATGTTGTGCGCCTAAAAAAGCACGAAGTACATATATTAATGAAATGGAAGAAGGGGTCATGAATGCATGTATGTACACGTGCTCTAGTTAGTGTATGTGCACCCCTCGCAAGAGCGTCAATAAAAATCGACGTTGAGCATAACAGACTGATCTTCTAAGGAAATGTGAGCATTATGAAGCCCCCATGTAGTACTGCCGAGTGGACACCCACGAAGAGAACTCATAGAAGGCTCCACGACGGGAGCATCGGGACTCCACTCGTGTATGCGTTCCTCGACGAGGGAGTGGAGCTCCAGAGCGGCGCTGATAGACGAGGCGGGGTCACTTGGCTTAGACACCTCAACAAGTGCATTCTCAACCTTCTTCTTCTTCAAAGGCTTTGTCTTATCATTCGACTTACCCGCTCGCTCTCTTGTTGGGTTGGGAACCACCGCAAGAACCGACACATGAATTCTTCTCTGTTCCTTTAGAACGGCCGCGGCTGGGACCACCAGCGTCGTCTTTCTTCTTAGCGGGATCGGAGTCAACATTGTTCGGCTCGTTGGTAGTCGATTTCGGGTTAGCTTTCAATTTGTCCAGTGCCTTGAACATCGCTCAACGAGCAGCCATTTCTACAAGAGAGAAATAACGAATGAAAAATAAAACATAAAAAAAAAAAACGAGACAAAGGCAAACTGCACAAGCGTCGTAGAAGCGCATACCAACCCGTTACCTAACGTTTTCCCAGTTGTAGGAGCAAAGGGGGAAAGCCCAGCAATACGTAACACCTCCTCACATGCAAGAGTGGGAGCGTCATAAGGCTCGAATAAACGCGAAGGGAGGTCCTTCCCCCATTGAGGCAAGCCGATGGTATGCACTCTCGTTTCGATTGAAACCCACCCAGAAGGAACGTTCCAAGGACGGTTCTCAGGACAAGTTACGAAAATGAACTTTTTACGCCAATCACCAACCGTTCGCGAGTTTAGGTTGAATAAGAACCTCACCCTCGACTTCATAGCGATATAATAGGTGTCCTTGTGACTATGGTTGACTGCTATGTTAAAGAGAGCGCGAAAATTATTGTAATCCGCCTTGTACCCATTAACCCTCATCACAACAATGAAGCCAATTATGAGTCTAATGGCGTTAGGTGCCATCTGGCAAATGGGCAGCCCGAGTTTGGAAAATATGGGCGATGTCGTCGGGGACGGGAAACCTAAGACCCCACTCGATGGTCTTCAGTGGGACCGAAATACAGTTGGGGGATGGATTTCCATGGCATGGGTGTTGTCAGGTAAACGTAAGCATAACCATCGCCAGGAGGAAATCTGCGCTCGACTTCAGCAAACTCAGCCCCGGTGACCATTGTGAAGAAGTTAGGGTGAACAACGCCTAAATAGGAAGCAGAGAGTTCGTTGGCCCATTGAAGAGATTTAGATAGCGGGAGCCGATAGGCGAAGACGAACCTGAGTGGGGTGTCGAAACAAGGGAGCGATCGGGAGAGGAATGCGGCTCGGATGGAGAGATAGATTTGCTATTCGAGCAATTAGTTGAATAGCTAGAGGAGCTCTCGGTATCGCTATGCTCGCTTGTTGACATGATAACACATCAATGTCACCGGCGCTAAATGAGAGCAAAGCACGACACCCGTGAACAGCTAGGCTATGGGAGCGCGAGCTAAGTATCATACGACAAGCGAACAGAAACAAGCGAAAAAAAAAACCACGAGACCTTCAGTAACTCGAGAGGAACCGTGTGGGATGCTGCGAAGGGAGCGCACGACGCTAGGAAGTTCGCTTTCGCTGGAAATGGTAGGGAGCTCTACAACGAACCGCAGCAAGCCAAGAACGGAGAGATGTAAATTAAAGCCGTGAGTGATGCTCCGTGAAATCACGCAACAAGACATAATGAATTCAAATAAAGAAAACCTACCAGCAAGGAGAGTCGCCGAAGGGACAGGATCGACGCCTCCATGCTTGTGTACACAGCCCACCGGTCGAACACGAGGAAACGCAAGGAAGGTGTGGTAGCGCGTGGTTGAAGTGGTGAGTGTGAAAGTGACGGCCAAAAGAGAAAAGAGGAAAGCAAGCACTGTTTATAATAACCTAATGGGCTCAGCCCTAGGACTTAAGGCCCATCACTAGATTAATCTATCTAAAATATCCTAAGGGCTTAAGAGCATTCCACATATGCGTCTCGACCCACCGGCTTACATATAGATAATAATAATGATAAAAAAAGAGAAATGAATAACGGCAAATCGATAATTCGATGTAATTACTTTCTCCGTCTCGATGATCGATACAAAGAAAGTGGGGGACTAATGATGGGTCAAACCACTCTTTAATTAATTTTGAGCCCTATAATAAGCCCAAAACACTAATCCTTAACAATAAAATCCAACGGCCCACCTACAGGCCCGTTTCTGCCTATAAATACCCCAAGTGGGACAAGCATTTAAGAGGGTAAGCACAATCACTCGAGTTGGCCCCGCTCCCACAAAACTCGCTCCCGAAATCCAGTTCCCGTTGCCTCTCTAGGATGTAACACGTTTCTCCCGTGACCTACAACAGGGACCATCTGATTGATTCGGACCAGAGGACCAAACCACGGAACCGCACCGGATCAAAACTTAATGCGCATGCCAAACACTTATCAAAGCATCCTTGAAACTCATTGATGTGGTCAGAAATAGACTTGCTCTCATGATATTGCAAATTCGTCGTTTGCTTCAAAAGAAACAGTTTATTGTTACCTGTTTTGGAAGCATACAACATCTCAAGCTTTTCCACAACGTCTTGGCATGCGTTTCATTCACAATATGGTTCAATACATTGTCTTCAACCCATCACCGATTAGAACCGCATACTTGAAGATGCTCAAATTCCCATTCTTCATTAGATTTTGAATCGGGCTCTGCTGCAGCGAAAACTGGAAGATGCAATTTCTTCACAAATAAAGAGCCTTCATCTTTCCTTTCCACTTGTCATAATTCGTGCGGTTCAAACAAACCATTCTATTCAAATTCGCCCCCATCCTGCACTGATAAAGAATACCAACAAAACCAACTACAAGTTCTGATACCACTCTGATAGGATCGGACGGTATAAATGAACACTCGGGCGGAATATTGGCAGTACAAGTAATCAATGCAGCAAAAATAAATGGAAATCAACACGACCATATAACGTGAAAAACCCCCTTCAAATCGATGGGTAAAAACCACGGGACCAAACGATCCAAAATCCACTATCACCACTTCAAATACAGCAAATTACACCACAATCCAATGCCGCAAACGAGCTATGAATACCAAATCAAAGCTCCAAAAGCACCACAACTCAAAACAAGATCAAAAGATCAAATTCATCACAGAAAATCGCAGCAGAATTCAAAAATTCGTAATTCACAAATCAGACCTCGAAAATCTCTTCAGGGAGAATGAAGATCAATGAGTTTTCTACCTTCTCCTGAAATTTCAGGCCATTGGACAACGTTTGCCACTCCAAATGTGAGAAATTCGAAGCTGTCGCTGTTAAGAAAAATTACAGAAATTTTTCTCCTTTTCTGTTCTTTTGCTCGATCGATCTGCTCATGGAGTAGGTGGAGAGAAACTATACATGTGGTGATGTTAATGGGCTGCTAAAAATTTGGGCTTTCGGACACAAGGTTGGGAGCCCAAACCCAACAATGCTTAAGACATCTTAAGACATCCTGCCGAAAATAATATTTTAAATACGTCTACTAGTTAAACTATATAGTATATGCCTACACAAACAACGATAATATTAAAGGTAATTTATGTGTAGAAAGAAAAGGTCATGATTATGAAATGGGAATGATAAAAATGTGAACTGCAGTAACGTTCAAAAAATATTCGGCTCGTCAGAGAAAATAAAAGTCAAACTTATCGACAATGAATATTATGTCGTTAACTCTCAAAAAGACCGACAATTGCAACAACTAATATGTTGAGAAGTGCAATCGTAGGTTTAAGAACATGACTGAAGGTGTCTGTGTAGTCAATACGAGGAGACTGATGATAGCCCTTCGCAACTAGACGAGCTTTATAGCGATCAATGGTACCATCTGGGCTGTATTTAGTTCGAAAGACCCGTTTACAACCTACAATATTGTCATTGGGTGGTTGAGAGACTAAGGTCCAAGTATTGTTGCAGTGAAGAGCTTGGTATTCATCAAGCGTGGCTTGACGCCAATGAGGAAATTTATTTGCCTGGGTAAAAGAAGTAGGGTCAAAGGTAGTTGAGGTAATAGAGGTGTGATATGTGATGAATCAGATAGATGACGTGGTCGTCGGGTGTGAGCACGATTTCGGGTAACCATTGGTGCTGAGAGATAGATTGTGATGGTGGTGGTGGTTCTATTATGGGGGTGTGAATTGGTTCTGGTATATGTGGTTGTGGTGTCGAATGTGGTGGTGGCGGATGTGTTGACTGCTGTGGTAGTGATGGGGGTAATAGTGGCAGTGAAGAGTAACTTTAGGAGGTTGGTATTGATTTGGTGATGTTATAGATGAATAAGGATTAGGAAACTGTGTCTCAATAAATAGAACATTGCGGGAGATATAGATTTTAGAAGTTTGAGGGTCAAAACAACTGTAACCTTTATGAGAATCTGAATAGCCAAGAAAGATGCAAGAAAGTGATTTGGCTGTAAGTTTGTCAATGCGGGTAGAACCAAGAAAGGGAAAACATGCGCAATCGAAGGCACGAAGATACGAAAGGTTTGGTTTTTTATGATAAAGTTTCTGAGGCGACTTATGATGAAGAGTAGGAGAAGGCAAAACATTAATGAGGTAAACAGCTGTCGAAAAGGCTTCATACCAGAAATGTTGAGCAATGAGGCATGAAGAAGAAGAGTAAGACCAGTCTCAGTAATATGGCGGATTTTCCGTTCAGCATTTTGTTGGGGAGTGTGTGGGCATGAGATCCTATGAGAAATACCGTTAGTGGTAAAAAAAATTATCAAATGCGCCTTTAACCAGCTCAAATGCACCATCACTTTGAAAGATTTTGATATCGGTGGAAAGAGATTTTCAGTTCGAGCTTTAAAATGAAGAAAATGCTCCAATGCTTGGGCTTGTTATGTAAAGGATATATCCAGGTGTAGCGACTAAAATCATCAATAAGTATGATATAGTAGCGATAACCAGAGAAGGAAAGAGACGGAGAAGGACCCCATATGTCGCAATGAACGAGTTGTATAGGATGACTAGAATTATGAGAAGATACGGAAAAGGAAGACGCATGCTTTTTCCTCTAAAACAAGAAACACAAGGATTTATTGTACGAGAAGTAAATGGTAAATATGAGACAAACGAGAAAGAGTAGCTTGACACGGATGACCTACATGTTGATGCCAAATAGAGGAAATCTTGCCGAGTTGTGAAAGCAACCGGATTGGAGAAGCTGTTAGGGATGCCTATGTGATAAAGATTATTACGAATTTTTCCTTTGAGAAGTGGGATCTTGGTGACGTAGTCCTTCACAAGATAACCAGAGGGATTAAACTCAATAAGGCAAGAATTATCTTTAACGAATTACCACCGGATAAAAGGTTAGCTTGGAGATGAGGAACAATAAAAATATCGTTTAAATGTAGTGGATGAGAGTGAGTATGGAGAGTAAGATTACCAATAGAAGAGATAGGGAGATGAGTACCGTTACCGACAATAATTTGCTTGTCACCTTGGTAGGCCGTTACCGATTCTACGAGTTGCGGATCCGGGGTTGCGTGACTTGTCGCAGCAGTATCAGGTAGCCATTCATTGAAGTCGTTAGATAGGAATGGTGTAGTGTCTTGACCATGAAGATTGAGAGCGGAGAAGGCTTGGTCTATATTTGTAGGGTTAGGTTGTAGGAGAGGTTGGCTATTGCGAGAAGCAGAATAACGAAAACGACATCGAGCAGGAATATGACCCCATTTACGACAAATTTGACATTGAACATGTGGTTTTTGTTGAGGGAAATGACTTTGGGGAGTGTTATAGGGAAGTTGAGGCGAGTTCGGCGGGAACTGAGTCGAGTTGGTTTGATAATGATAGCTACCAAAAGAAGGATTGTGTTGATTGTGGTGTGTGGTAGGTGGCCGACCACGTCTCATGGAGTGACGACCACCACGAGTTGCATGGGTATTGGTGACGGAGAATGCGGTTGTTGGGGTTGGTATATGAAACGAAAGGAGGCGTTGTTCGTGGATCAAAAGTTTAGCACGAAGCGCGTCGAAGAGAGGATGGTAGGGATAGTTTCTATAGAAGTGATGGATTCAAAATCAGAGGGTAACCCATTGAGAGTGAATAGAACCAAATCTTCATCGCTGACGCCATCACCAATAGTGGCTAGTTCTTGGGCAAGCGATGAGATTCCTGCAAGGTAATAAGAAATCGATTTATTTCCTTTGGTGGCAGTGTGGAGTTGACGACGAAGTAAAAACCGATGTGCTGTTGACTGTTGAAGGTAGTGTTGCTCCAATTTTTCCAAAGAGCACGGGCGGTAGAGCATCCGAGGCCAAAAGGTGCAAGTGCGGAGCAGTGAGACAACTGTAGACAAGACGATCTCGTTTTTGCCAGTTCAAGAAGTCGGCGGAAATTTTTGTGCTAGTGCCGGTGGTTGTTGTTGTAGTTTTATGGTGGGAGTAGGGGTGGTTCGTACGGTATACCGTACCATAATTGTGATACCGTATACCATACCGAAATTTCGGTATCGAAGAAAATCATACCAATACCATACCAAAATTTCGGTATACCTTAAATTTCGATACGTTTCGGTATGGTATCGGTATCATACCTTCTATACCATTCATACGAGGGTTTTTTACCATGCATGTCTCGTAACTCGTTAATTCGTTGTTTTCGAATTTTTAGTCAGTTAAATTCCTTAGGCCCCAATAAGATTGATTAGTAATACCAAAATTTTCAAAATAAAATGATTTTTAATTCATAAAATAACCTTAATAATTTACATATTTTAGTCAGTCTCCTTACTAAGACAAATAACTTTACATAATCACAAAATACAACTTTATATACATATTAATTACATCTAAACGGCTATTTCAAAA
The DNA here is from genome assembly GCA_027422505.1 of Craterostigma plantagineum. Classification (NCBI taxonomy): domain Eukaryota; kingdom Viridiplantae; phylum Streptophyta; class Magnoliopsida; order Lamiales; family Linderniaceae; genus Craterostigma; species Craterostigma plantagineum. The sequence goes on from JAPQWV010001543.1 coordinate 16,178, forward strand.
AGTAGTGAAAATTAATAATTTACGGGCTATGAAGATCCTCATATATTTTTATCCATTTTATATTTTTTTGAAATAATATAATATATGTAGGTGTGTGTGTGTATATATATACATATATATATAAAATATTAAATATTTTAATATTTCGGTATTTCGGTATAATCGGTATACCTAATTTTTAAAATTTTCATACCATTACCGTACCGAAAATTTTCGGTACGGTATCATACCTTACCAAAAACTTCGGTATACCAAAATTTTCGATATTTTCGGTACGATTCGATACGATAAGGACGGTATATCAGTATTTCGGCGTATTTTCCCAGCCCTAGGTGGGGGTGACCCATCCACATATTTAGTGAGATCACATGTGAGGAGGATAAATTCGACTTGATTTCTCCATGTCAAGTAGTTCGTAGAGTCAAGTGTGATGGTGATGAACGAGTTTTATGTTAGTAATAGGTATGAGAGGTTGTGAATCGGTGTTTGTAGTAGTCATGATGATTGTAAGGGTGTGATGTTCGTGAAAAAAAAAAGTGTTTAGTGGGCTCTTGATACCATGATAAATATGAAAGTTATTGTATTTCTTTGTGTATTGTACACTAGTGCTATTTATACAAGTAGAAGTCAAGAGGATAGACTTAGCTACATAATTCTGGCGATCTGCCATGATTGTAGGGATCATAATAAAGAATAATAAATGAGTATCACTAAGCCAATAATCAAGGGATTATTAGGTATGCTTAAGGATTCTTGAGTATCATTCTCTCTTAAGTCTTTGATCTTATCAGAACATATTCAAGATCAAATAAATAAAGATAAAGAACATTGGAAATATGTTGTAATAAGAATTATTGCGGTTGTAAATTTTCTAGCCAAGAGACGTTTAGCATTTCGTGGAACTAATGAAAAGATTTACCAAGAAAATAATGGAAACTTTTTAGGTGCAATTGAGATGATTGCAATCTTTGATCCAATAATGCAAGAACATCTTAGACGTGTTAAAAACCATGAAATTTTATAAGCATTATTTAGGACATAATATGCAAAACGAGCTAATCTTTTTATTAGGACACGAAGTTAAAACTAAAATAGTTGAAAAAGTTAAGCAGCCTGAATATTTTTCTATTATACTTGATTTTACCCCCAACACAAGCCATGAAGAGCAAGTGACTCTCATATTAAGATTTGGATATATCATCAAGTTCGGTCAAAGTTATGGAGTATTTTTAGGATTTTTAATAGTAATGATACAACCGGTAAAGGTCTTTTTGATGCGATTCTTGAACAATTAAAAAATATTGGACTTGATATAAATGATATTAGAGGGCAAGGTTATGATAACTAGTCTAATATGAAAGGCAAAAATAAAGGTGCGCAAACAGGAATGTTAGATATTAATCCTAGGGCATTTTATACTCCATGTGGTTGTCATAGTTTAAATTTAGTATTCTGTGATATGGCTAATTCGTGTAATAAAGCTCGAGTTTTTTGGAGTGAGTCAACGTATATATTCATTATTCTCTTCTTCTTCTAAACGATGGCAGTTGTTGCAAAATCACATACCAAGCTTTAAATCAATGTCACAAACACGTCGGGAAAGTCGTGTCGAAAGTGTTAAAACAATTAGATTTCAAGCACCTGAATTACGAGATGCATTGTTGGCATTAAGTGACGATTGTTTGGATTGTAAGATAAAAGTGAGGCTAGATGTTTAGCTAAATATGAACTTGAAAATTTTGAGTTTTTGTTAGGGATGGTTATTTGATATGAAATATTGTTTGTTATTAATTCGGCTAGTGGAAATTTGCATGCAGAGGATATGTGTATGGATGTTTTGAACAATTAGATGGGCTTATTCGTTTTCTACAAATATATAGAGAGAATGGATTAGAGGATGCTATAACTATTACACAAAATTTTTTTGTTTAAAGATGAATATAGAACCTATATTTAATGAGAAACGTATCATACATAGGAATAAACGTTACGATGAAAATGTTGAGAATGAAACTATTAAAACTGCTGAGGAGTCTTTTAGAAGTGATTTTTTATTTATATATTAGATCAAGCTATTGTTTCGCTTCGAAGTAGATTTGATCAATTTAAAAGTTTTGAAAATATTTTTGGCTTTCTCTTTAGTATGGAAAAATTAAATCAATCAATGATAAAAATATAGAAGAAAGCTGTTTAAAACTTGAAAATGTGTTGACACATGAGAGTAGTTTAGATATTAATGGACATGATTTATTTCAAGAACTAAAATATTTAGAGAATATTGTAATTGCAAAGGTTATACTCCAAATGAAATATTAAATTATGTTAAAAAGGTACGTTCTTTTCCTAATGTATATATTGCATATAGAATTATGTTGACGATTCCGGTAACTGTTGCTTTAGCTGAAAGAAGTTTTCCCAAATTAAAAATAAAAAAAACTACTTAAGATCAACAATGTCACAAGAAAGCTTAAATGGATTAGCTATTTTATCAATAGAAAATGAGTTGGCCGAGAAGATTGATTATGAAAGTTTCATGAAAGAATTTGCGTCAAGAAAAGCTAGAAGAATAAATTTCTTGTAATTGCCTCTTTTTTAAAAGTTTTTTCACTAAAAAAAATTATTGAAAATTTTTAACTCCGCCTTCTATAAATTTAAAATTAAAGTTGCCAGTCCCAAGCCCGGATAAAGGAGGAGGGTTGTATGCTATTGATGTTAATATATAATATTTATTTTTTTCAATAAAAAAGGCCCCATCGAAAAAAATTTGCTTTAGGCCTCATATTATGATGAGCCGGCCCTGTGCATCAGGTATTTGTCTCAGCATCACAAGTATAAAACATGATATTAGTAATACTTGGATACTTGACAGTTTAGGGGTGAGCAAAACCGGATATCCGGATTTTCGGATATTTGTAATTCGGATATCCGGATTTTCGGATATCGAAAAATGATATCTGTATCCGGTCCGGTTTTATTCGGTTATTTTAACCGGATATGCGCATCCGGTTTTGAAATTTATTTTTCTTATATTTTTTTGTTATTTTCTTGAAATCTTTTTCTTTTTTCTTTCATATCAGCATAAAAAGATATATTTTTTCATATAAGAATTTCTACACATAGTAATTCACACAATATATAAATTTATGATTCAAAATTACATAATAAATAATAAACACAGTACCACAAATCCACATTAATTTTTTAACTTGCATCTCGATGTGTTTATGTTTTTTTTTTATTTCAATCTCTAACAAAGTTTTTTGCAATAATAAAATAAACAATATAAATTTAAGTATTCTACTTTGAGGATTTTTTTCCTTTTTGGACCTTCATTTTTCCTTAATAAAATAAATAATATAAATTTTTTTATATTTTTTTATTATTTTTTAAATATAAAATCGGATACCGGATATCCGAATTTTAGACAAACCAGTATCCGTATCCGATCCGGTTTATTTTAAAATAGATTGGATCGGATATCCGAGCCAGTTTTTAAAACCGGATATCCTTGTTTTTGGGTTTTGAAAACCGGGTAACGGATTGGAATCCGATATTCGGATATTTTTGCTCAGCTCTACTTGACACAAGTGCTAATCATCATATAACATGCAATTACAAATTGTTTGATGCTATTGATGTTGGTGATAGTAATGTCTGTAGTGTAAAATTACCTAATGACTCTTGCAGTAAAGTTTCCATGTCTGGTACTATCACAATAGATAAGAATCTGAGATTGAAAAATGTCTTATATGTGCCTGATTGCAAACATAACTTGCTCTCTGTTTCTAAGTTAGCAAGGGATGGAAAACTGCATATAATCTTCTTCCATGATCATTGCATCATGTGGGAAATCTTGACTGGCAAGATAAACGGGATTGGTAAGCAAGAGAATGGACTTTACATATTCACACCAACCCCCTGAAAACCTGCCTGTAAAAGATAAGTGATCGCAATTGGTTTTCTAGTCATTTCAATAAGGAAGTTGTTTTTAGATCTAATAAGAATGATGATGTTTCAATGTGGCATTATAGGCTTGGACATATGTCTTTTGGAAGGTTCAAATATATAAATACTTTGCAGCTTAACATTTATGATTCAACTCAATACTGTACTCTATGTCCATTAGCAAAGCATGCTAGAACTAGGTTTCCAGTTAGAGAAATAACTGAAAGATGCATATTTGATCTTGTTCATATTGACATATGGGGACCATATAGAGAAATGACATATAATAATGAGAGGTATTTTACTAATGTTGATGATTGCTCGAGAGCAAGCTGGATATTCTTAATTAAAGATAAATCAGAAGCTCTTGAGACAATAAAGTCTTTCCTTCGATATGTGGAGAACCAGTTTAATACTAGAGTTAAGGTCATAAGAAGTGATAATGCAAATGAATTCTTTTTACATGAATGTAACTCTTTTCTAGCTGCAAAAGGAATTGTTCATCAAAGTTGTTGCACATACACACCACAACAAAATGGTGTTGTGGAAAGGAAACATACATATACTTGATGTTGCAGCTTTGAAGTTCCATTCCAATGTCCCTACTAGATTCTGGAAGAATGTGTCAAAACAGCAGTATATATCATAAACAGGACACCCACTCCATTATTAGGTGGAAAGACACCATTTGAGGTACTCTTTGGTAAGAAGCCTTCTTATTCTCATTTTAAGGTATTTGGTTGCTTCTTTTTGCTAAAATTATGATACAAAGGGACAAGTTTCAGCACAGGTCAAGACCATGTATCTTTATGGGATATTCATTAACACAAAAGGGCTACATTATTGGATCTTGACTCTGAGAATTTTATCATATCCCTGGATATTATGTTTTTTGAAAATATTTTTCCATACAAAATAAATGCTTCTGATCTTGAAAGACAGGACTTTACAAAACAAGATATGCAGTGCTACTATGATGATTTAGTAGCACCTTATCAGCAAATAACTGCTAATCATGATGAAGATCAGCCCAAACTTGATGTATCTGAAGAATATACACAGCAAGGTGTAGGGGCAGAGGACACTGAAGCTGATCAAAATATTCCAGAAGAATCTACAAATCAGTAGCCTGCAACTGAGGTAAGGAGGTTAGGTAGAGTCTCCAAACCACCTTACTGGCATCCTGATTATGTGTCACCATATGCATCTGCAAACATGGCATGTTTTGCTAGATATCCTTTATCAAGGGTAGTTCAATATGATGATGTAGATTCTGAACATGGAACATACTTGCTGCCATCTCTAAGGAATATATTCCTAGATCTTATGATGAAGCAAAAACAGACAAGAGATGGTTAGAAGCAATGAACACTGAGATCAAAGCTTTAGAGTCAAACAAGACTTGGACATTGGTTGATCTTCCTAAGGAAAAACACTTATAGGCTGTAAGTGGGTATATGCTATAAAATACAAGTCTAATGGTGATATAGAGAGGTATAAGGCTAGATTAGTTGCAAAGGGTTATAAACAAAAGGAATGAATTGATTATAATGAAACTTTTTCACCCGTAGTCAAGCATGTGACTATAAGAACAGTTATTTCCCTTGTTGCAATATTCAATTGGCCCTTATTTCAAATGGACGTGACTAACGCTTTCTTGCAAGGTGCATTGAATGAGGAAGTATACATGATAATTCCTCAAGGTTTATTTCAGAAAACAGAAAACACAAAGTTTGCAAACTGGAGAAGGCACTCTAGGGCTTGAAGCAAGCCTCAAGGCAGTGGAACCAAAGTTTGTCCAGGTTATCAGTAAATGTGGTTTCTACAATCTAAGCATGACTATTCTCTGTTTACAAAGCAGGAAGGTGATAAATTTATGATATTACTGGTATATGTAGATGATATACTCATTATTGGTATGACTTGATGATTATTGATGAATGTAAGAGTTATCTTAATAATGTATTCCTCATAAAAGACTTGGGAGAAATGAAATTTTTTCTTGGAGTTGAGGTATCCAGATTAAAGGAAGGAATCTGTTTAAATCAAAGGAAATATGTCATTGACCTTTTGAGTGAAACAGGAATGTTTGGATGTAACCCGATTGCTACTCCCATTGAGCAGAATAGTAAGCTGATCAGAGAGAAGGCTAAACCTAATGATCCAGTTCTTGACAATATTCTTGGTTTCCAGAGGTTAATTGGTAAACTGCTGTATTTATGCATCACTCGACCTGATATTACATATGCAGTTCATATCCTTAGTTAATATATGCATAAACCTAGGCAAGTTCATCTTGATGCTACATATAGGGTATTGAGATATCTAAAAGAAAGGCCAGGTCTTGGACTGTTATTATCAGCTAACAGTGAGTTGAAACTTGATGTGTTCTGTGATGGGGATTGGGCTGCTTGTCCCAATACCAGAAGATCTCTAATAGGTTACTTGTGAAGCTGGGAGATTCTGCACTAGCATGGAGATCAAAGAAGCAGACAATAGTGGCAACAAGTTCTGCGGAAGCAGAATACAAATCCATGGCATTGGTCACCTCTGAAATCGTATGGTTACTTGGTTTATTGAAGGATCTCAGAATTAATAACTTGTGTCCTGTGCAGGTTAGGTCAGATAGTAAATCTGCAATCCAACTTGCTGCCAATCCAGTCTTCCATGAATTGAGTAAACACATAGAGGTGGATTGTCATTTCATTAGAGATAAAATTGAAGATAAGACAATCAAGCCATCTATGTTCCTACATCAGACCAACCAGCTGATCTATTGACAAAGCCACTATCCAGAGATCAGTTCGACTACCTACTAGGTGGGAAGATGAAATCATTCTGTTTCTATCTGTATTTTATCAGTTATTGGGCTTATAATTATTATTCCAAATAGGCCCAATAAGTTTAAAATAGGCCCTATATATGAGATAGCATAAAGAGGAACATCTCTATACTGTATTAGGTTACCGCGCGAAAATATATTCACAGAAATACGATTGAATTTCTTTTTCCATCTTCTTCGTGTTTCGATTTCAAGATTTATTCATATATTGCTGGGTTGCAAAATAAAACTGAGTAACTAAATGATAATTGTCGGGGAAGATGACCCAAAACTCCATGGATAATCATCGTAGATCGATCGAGGACGAGTTCGAGCGAAGAGCGCGTCGAAATAGGGTCGCAGCTGCGATTCACGGCCGTGACCAAGACGAGTGTTGGCCTGATGTTTGTTGTTGCCAGAGGCCACGGCCGTGACATGAGAAGCACTTGGTCGTGACAGATATGGGAGCAGCTGAAGCGCGCCAAATTCAGTTCGAACGAGTCGCGGCCATGGAAGGTCGTGTGTGAGGCCGTGTAGGATATGCGAAGTGAGGTCCTGACATGTTCACGGCCGTGAACGACGAGGTAGAGGCCGTGAACGTTACAGTTTTCTTTATAGCAGTTATAACTGCTTCGATGACTGAGTAGGAACCTTCTAGATCTTTTATCTTCTATATATAGGTATAATTAGCTCGACTATTGTACTGTGGGTTGTGAGAGAAAGTTGCATACTTTTAATCTCTGTAAATCATTCGGAATAAAAAGATATCGTTGATCTGTGGACGTAGACCAATTCTTGGGTCGAACCACTTTAAGTGCTCTGTTTTTCTGGGTTTTCTCTTCTCTGTTTTCGATCGATTACTCTATCAAGATCGAATCTTTCGACTTGATCTTGACAAACCCTTGAGATATCTCTGAGTTACGAGTCTAGGAGTGCTGATTTCTCAGCATCATTTTTTTTATTTGCGATCACTACAAAAATTAGTCACAATTTTAATGTGTACCAAAATCGTCATATTCAAAGTAGACATCTGGTTGGATGATGAATATCACAAGTTAGCAGTCAAGTTGAATTTCGGACCTATTTTTCTCAATATAGTGATCTGAAATTGAAAACTTGTATCATGACATGTAATAAATTTGTGTGATGATAATGCCATTCTCTGCCATACATTCAGGTTGGGGACAACTAATATTTGCAGGTCACAAAATCACAACGTTTTCTCAACTATTACATTAAAAAACCTATGGAGATCATTAAACAGCTGCCCTAAAATCAATCCAATCCAAAGAGCAAAACCCGGGGACCTCAATTTAATCAAAAGATCACAAAATTATAACCTCATCAAATCACCTAGCAATCAAAAACTAAAATCCAATAAACAAACCCAAAAGAGAAAAAAACAAAAAAAAAAAAGAACATCTTTCTCGTTCGGCCCTAAAACAAAACGATGGCAGCTTTCCGAACCCTCGCCGTCGCACTCCTCCTAATAATAATGTTCGCCGCCATCTTCTCCACCTCTACGGCGGCACAAGGCACGCCTACCACCGAATACTCCTTGCTGGGATTCGCCGCCGCCAACGACGGCGACGCCGATGGTGGGCTGGTGGCCGATTCCTTGGACATGGAGGAGGAGATGATGATGGAATCGGAGAGCGCAAGGAGGCAGCTACGTGGCAGAGGCAGGGGAGGACACGTCAGCTACGGCGCCATGAATAGGGCAAACATTCCTTGTAATCAAAGAGGTCAGTCTTATTACAGCAGCTGTAGGGCCCACCAGCAGGCGAATCCGTACAGTCGACAGTGCACTAGGGCTACGAGGTGCTCGAGGAACAATCGTTGAAGAAAGTTTCATTGTTGAATATCTTATTCACTTATTATAATATGGAAGCAAAGATATATTATATAAAAGGGTTTTCTGTTTAAAGTTACATATTCGTTCGTGTTTAATGTGTTGGCGTGGCAGCGGACCCGATCAAGTAATATTGCGGCTAATATTTGGGTAATTAAAGATAAAATGTGGACACTGAGATTTAACGTGGAAAACCCCCAAACAAATCGGGGTAAAAACCACGGGCAAGGAAGAAGAATCCACTATAGAGGAAAAATATAGGAGTTACAATCTCTCAATCTATAAAGGAGAAAACCCTCAAACTCTCTCTTTATAGTCGGAGAAAATACCCGACAAACTCTCTATTTATTTTCTCTCTCTCTTTTATTTCTTCTGTGGGATGCATCATACACTGAGCGTTCGATGCCTATTTATAGGCAATCAAACATAGCAAATGAGGTAATTGCTTACCTCATTCGATATGTGAGCAGAAGAAAAGGTAAGCGCACACCTTTGAAAAAAAAAACGATTGCTCACGTTTGTTTTCTCCTTTATGACTTTTCAAAACCGACCATGTTCTGACAATCTCCCACTTGAAGATTTGATTGAGGATCAATCGGATCTTCACACCATTCTTTCTCCCTTGCCATTCATGTTGCTTACGTCTCCGCTAGGCCACTCGAGGAACGACACCAAACGAACTTGTCAGTGTTGACCGCCTTCGTTAAAAAATCTGCTAGGTTGTCTTTCGTATGAATTTTCTGCATGTCTACCGTGCCCTCTTCCACTTTCTCTCGAACGAAGTGATACTGGACTCGTATGTGCTTTGACCTGGAATGAAACGCTGGATTTCTTGCGAGGTGCAAGACACTCTGACTGTCACAGAACAGAGGAATATTCTCCTGTACGTGCCCGAGTTCCTCCATGATCATTTTCAACCATACCGCCTCTTTACTTGCCTGCGTAGCTGCAACATATTCAGCTTCAGTTGTTGACGTCGCGACAACGGACTGAAGCTTCGATACCCAGCTTACGGCTCCGCCAGTAAGAGTGAACACATATCCCGTGGTAGATTTGCTTTTGTCAAGATCACCTGCATAATCAGAGTCAACGTACCCTCTGACAGTAAAGTCTGCTCCTCCGTAACGTAATGCAACATCTGAGGTTCCTTTGATATATCGTAGGATCCTCTTCACCGCACTCCAATGCTCTTTGCCCGGATTCGCCATGTAGCGACTTACTACTCCCACTGCATGTGCAATGTCTGGTCGTGTACAAATCATCGCGAACATAAGACTTCCCACCGCTGATGCATACGGTACTCGAGACATCTCCATCCTCCCTTCTTCACTGCTAGGACTCATACTTGAGGATAATTTGAAATTAACAAGAAGTGGGGTAAAAATTGGCTTACAATCTTGCATATTGAAGCGTCACAAGACCTTCCTCAGATAATTCTTCTGCGAAAGCCAAATCTTCCTGTTATTTCTGTCTCGGTAAATTTGCATCCCTAGAATCTTGTTTGCTGGTCCCAAGTCCTTCATCTCAAATTCCCTAGCCAACTGTGCCTTGAGTTCTTCAACACGATCTTTGTTGGGGCTGCTACCAACATGTCGTCAACATACAACAGTAATATGATAAAATTATTTTCACCAAACATCTTGAAATATGCACAAGGGTCTGCATTCAATCTGTTGTATCCAAGGCTCATGATGAAGGAATCAAATCTCTTATACCAACACCTCGGCGCCTGTTTGAGACCGTATAGAGATTTGTTCAACCTGCAAACCAAGTTCCGTTTTTCTTTGTCTTCAAAACCTTCCGGCTGGAGCATATAAATCTCTTCTTCAAGATCTCCATGAAGAAAAGCCGTCTTTACATCTAGCTGCTCTAGATGTAGGTCGAATGTAGCACACATCGCTAGAAGTACCCGAACAGTCGTCAATCGAACCACAGGTGAGAATATCTCGTTGAAGTCGATGCCTTCTTTCTGAGCATAGCCTTTAACCACCAGTCGTGCACGAAAGCGTTCTACTTGATCATCGCTGTTCCGTTTGATCTTAAGGACCCATTTATTGCCGATTGCCTTTCTTCCCTGAGGTAGTGGCACCAACTCCCAAGTCTTATTTTTTCGTAGAGCTTCCATTTCTTCTTGCATTGCCGCCAACCACTGATCTGCATCTGAACTGTTCAGTGCTTCTTGAAGAGTTGATGGGTCTCCATCATCAGTTAGAAGACAGTATGCAACGTTGCTGTCCATATCGTAATCTCCATGCCAGGATGGTGCGACTCTTTTGCGTGTGCCCCTTCTAAGTTCTGGCTCTGAAGATTCGCTTGGCCCTTCCTCATGCTCCGGTGCTGCTTCAGAAGAATCTTGTTCGATAGACTTCCCTTCCACCTGAATCGTCGTAGTTTCTGGGCTTTCCTTTGTAGTGCTATCATTTTCTCCAATTACTTTACCTTCTAAGAAGATAACCTCCCTGCTGATGACAACCTTGTGGGCAGTGGATCCCACAGGCGATACCCCTTCACACCATCAGCATACCCCAAGAACAAACACTTCCTGGACTTCGGATCCAGCTTCGTAGTTTCTTGGGCGTTGTACATCACGTACACAGGACTTCCAAAACATGGAGTTTGGAATAATCAGCTGGCTTTCCGGTCCACATCTCCATCGGCGTCTTCTGATCAATTTCCGTAGAAGGCGACCGATTGATCACGTAGCAGGCGGTGTTGACTGCTTCTGCCCCAGTATGATTTATCCAGACCTGCAGCTCCCAACATGCCTCTTGTTCTCTCCAACAAAGTCCTGTTCATCCGCTCCGCCACTCCATTTTGTTGTGGAGTATACGCCGTAGTGAAGTGCCTTTTGATGCCTTCTCTTTTGCAAAAGCTATCAAATTCCCTGCCAGTATATTCTCCTCCATTATCCGTCCTCAAACACTTGATCTTCTTTCCTGTATCAAGTTCGACCCTAGCCTTGAAATTCTTGAAGGTTGCAAACACATCCCCTTTGCTCTTGATGATAAACACCCAACATCTCCTGGAGTAATCGTCGATGAAAGATACGAAGTACTTCCCTCCTCCTCGGGATGAAACTGGTGATTGCCATACATCAGAGTGAACCAATTCTAGAATATCGTTGCTTCTAGAATTTGATGTGTTGAACTGTAGTCGATGCTGCTTGTTTGCTACGCAGTGCTCACTAGGGTGGGCATCGGGTCGGATAGTCGGGTATCGGGTAGTTCGGGTTCGGGTAGTTCGGGTTCGGGTTAAGATTTTCACTACCCGAACCCGACCCGATTTACGGCGGGTACCCGCTTGTCGGGTATATATCGGGTTCGGGTACCCGACATCGGGTAGTCGGGTACCCGATTTTTTAATTGGGATATGACTAAAAATATTATAATTCAATAATATTAAAATATCATGTTATATATTAATATCGCTTACAATATTTGGATATTTTGTTTCCAATAAATGTAATATATACATATTTTATATGTTTATTTATAAAATTTTGAAAATATATTTTAAATTTTTATGATGATCTATGCATTGATATAAAATATCAGTTGTTAATTATACACTTAAAATAAGAAATTAGTCGAAATATTATTTAAACTTTAATATCACTCAAGTTATATATTGATATCTAAATATGTAATTATATATATTTTAATGTATGTACAAAATTAATAATTAAAAAAATTGTATCGGGTACCCGATCGGATTATTCGGGTAATAAATTACTACCCGATACCCGACCCGATTAATAAATTCGGGTATCGGGTAACCCGATACCCGACAAATAACCCGAATTACCCGACCCGAACTACCCGAACCCGATCGGGTTCGAGTAAAACCCGAATACCCGAACCCGAACGCCCACCCCTAATGCTCACAGAACGGTAGGGACACCTTCGTGAGACCCGGAAGTAGATTCAGACATTCTCAAGGTGAACAATTTTCTCTTCAAGAAAATTTTGTTGTGTAACGACGTCGGCTCGTATAGATTGGTTAGGTGGTCCCAAATCTCCTTTGCCGTTTTCTTTTCTTCGACGCTGGACAATATCTCATCTGCTAGTGCCAGATGGAGATTTGCGACAGCGGCCCCGTCCATCTCGTCCCATTTCTTTTCGTCTGTCACTGTAGCTGGTTTTCCATCGATAGCCTCCAGACAGCCGTCCTTTCGCAAGATCGCCTTTATCTTTAATTTCCACAGTGAGAAATTTCTCCCCTTGAACTTTTCGATATCAAACTTCGCCGCCATAATTTCTGCTCAGTCGTGAGCGATACCTCCGACGGGGTTACAGCAGATAATTGTTGAACTCGTACCGGCTTTTTCGTCACCGTAACAAGGGCAGAATAATATCTATTATTTTCTGATGTGAAGGGTCCACTTTAGTGGCAACCACAGAGCATACGACAAATAGATATATAAAACCCAAGCACGGCTCTCATACCAATTGTTGCGTGGCAGCGGACCCGATCAAGTAATATTGCGGCTAATATTTGGGTAATTAAAGATAAAATGTGGACACCGAGATTTAACGTGGAAAACCCCCAAACAAATCGGGGTAAAAACCACGGGCAAGGAAGAAGAATCCACTATAGAGGAAAAATATAGGAGTTACAACCTCTCAATCTATAAAGGAGAAAACCCTCAAACTCTCTCTTTATAGTCGGAGAAAATACCCGACAAACTCTCTATTTATTTTCTCTCTCTCTTTTATTTCTTCTGTGGGATGCATCATACACTGAGCGTTCGATGCCTATTTATAGGCAATCAAACACAGCAAATGAGGTAATTGCTTACCCCAAATTGAGAGAAAGAGAGAGCGAGTGAGGGAGAGAAAATGAGAGGGAAAAAGAAAAGAAAAAAAAAAGAAATCTTGTCTGGATGAATAAGGGTGAGAGTGGGTATAGTTTTTACTAGGTAGTTGAGAGTGGGTACAAAAACATTACCCGGGTGGATAAGGGGTCTCGGGTTTGGGTTTAAACACGAGCGCTATTTTGTACGGTATAATATTCTCAAATATAGTAAAACTATTGTCTCTCCGTGGATGTTGGCGGTATTGGCCGAACCACGTAAAATCTCGGTGTTCTTTTGGTGTCATTTCGGCTTTAATTTAATATCTCGATAAATTGTCGCGGGTCCAAATACAACTACCGCTGGCCTAAAATTAAATATTACCGCTCAACCCCAACAAGTGGTATTTTCTCTCTCTCTCTTTTATTTCTTCTGTGGAATGCATCAGACACTGAGCGTTCGATGCCTGTTTATAGGCAATCAAACACAGCAAATGAGGTAATTGCTTACCTCATTCGATATGTGAGCAGAAGAAAAGGTAAGCGCACACCTTTGAAAAAAAAAACGATTGCTCACGTTTGTTTTCTCCTTTATGACTTTTCAAAACCGACCATATTCTGACATAATGACTAAAGAATTTATTTATTCGTGGAGATTGAAGGGACGACTTGTTTGTGCTGTGATGTAAACACGTGTTTGTCCACGTGTGAGTGGCAAAGCGTGCTTCGCTTTATGGGAACTCGAATCGCCGTTTATATATGTACTATATTTATTTATTTATCCTCCATTTATCATTACAAGTTTAGAACCATCAAGAAGGCTCTTTTCTAGCACATAGTGTTGAGCTGTAATAATGAATCTCTACAAGTCCTTGGTTTGTGTTCGTTCTCAGCTCCTTCACAACAAAAGCTATGTCGCAGGCTTCAGTTCTATATTTGACCATAAGAAGGTATGTCCACTCATGATATATTAACCTTTCATTGGATTTTTTTTTCTATATTTTTTGTGATTCTCGAGAAAAAGAATTCGATTTTTACAGGATGGGACTACGCCTGACAAGCTAAGCAGATCGAAAGATTCGACAATCGAAGGTTCTGAAGGAGGATATGGAGGTTCTGGTATCTCAGGTATTTTCTATATGTTTATTTTCTTGTTTGTTTAGCGAAGTTCCTATGTATTAGTATATTTAATTCGCATCTTATGCAGAAGGGGGATATGGAGGTTCAGGGATCCAAGACCACCGCGACAAGGCGGCGCCGACGTTGAATAGGGACAAGAGAGGGGGCGGAGATGAAGCAAATAAGGACAGAAACATGGAAGACGCCGCCAGGGACACGGCGGGTTCGGTGGCGGAGATGGCAAAGTCCGGCGTGGTGGGAGCGGTGGAGGCCGGTCTGAAATTGGGGGACATGGCGAAGGAAACGGTGGACAGCGTCTACGACGCCACCAAGACATCCGCGAGCGTGTAAGAGACTCGGCGGCGGGCGATGATCGACGCCGTCAAAGAGACGATTCGTCGATATAATAATTTTAAGATAGCTTCATCGTGTCTTCTACTTAACGGTTGTCTCTATGTAATAATACTCGCAGGAATAAATTGACAGATGATATGATAGCCTGGTATTTTACTACTTCACGGCTGTTGAATGTACTAACTACGTAGTTAATTATTGCTAAATTAGGCACACGAATATGGGCATCTTTGTTAGGTTCGGATGATTAAGCTTCTACCGTTGCTAATTCTTTGGTCATCGGACGAACTAAGATAATCATCAAAGAATTCAAGAAATTGAGCACCCAGAAAATATAATGACATATCATTTGGACTCTATTATCAAGGTAATTAAAGACATTGGCGTGTTTCACTAGTTAACTACTTCCAAGAATCAAATCAAAGCAATGTAAATAGAGAAACAAAAGGAAAAGCCCAATAAAGCCCAGAATCCACAAGGTATCTTCAGTAAAGTGATAGATAGCACCGACGACGAATAAATGCTAAGCCTTTTTTCTTTTTGAAGAAGAAAAATGCTAAGCATTTTAGTTTTATTACAAACGTGTTCAACCACAGTCCGATTATTACGTTAGAGATAAGAGTGAAAAATATATATGGTCCTAAACCAAAGAGAAAAAAAAAGGCTAAAAAAACTCCACTCGTGTTGGTCCTTAATTTTTCTCCTTCCCCTTAATTACCAAGAAATTAAAATAGAAATAGACAAAATTGACCCCAGCCCACTCCACTAGCTAGTGATGGATCCTTCGTCGTCGTCGTCATCGTACGTTAAAACAATGGACGACGAAGAAGATGAAGATGGGCAAGAAGAGAGAATAAGGGCCGGCGGCGGCGGCGAGGTGAAGAAGAAAAGAGTAGACAAGAAAAAGGGGAGTACGATGATGAAAGTGGCCGCCGTCGCTCAGATAAGCTGCGTTGTCGAGAATTGCCAGGCGGACTTAAACGGCTGTAAGAAGTACCATCAAAGGCACAGAGTCTGCGAAGTTCACGCCAAAGCCGCCGTCGCTTTGGTCGGCGGAGCGAGGCAGAGGTTTTGCCAGCAGTGCAGCAGGTCATTTGAAATAAATGATTTAAAAAATCTCATGTTTTTTCTTTGTCTATATTCTTTCTTCTGTTCAATTGAAATCGATTCGTGCGTGTGTGGGATCTCGTGTTTAAGGTTCCATGAGCTGTCGGAGTTCGACCAAGCAAAGAGGAGTTGCCGGCGACGTTTGGCCGGACACAATGAGAGGCGCCGGAAAACCTCTGTCGAATCAAGGAAAGACTGCTGTTTGAATCAGACATCGTACTAAACTGCTTGCTCTCTTCTGTCAATAATGTGTGTGTGTGTGTATTGATCATTGTTCCAAGATCGCTGACAGTATTGAACAACTGATCTAATATTAGATCTGTGTTTATTTATCCTCAATAGCCTTATTATATTATGTCCTGAGATTTTGAGTAGTGCAACAATCAAGAAGAAACAATTCCCCAGCGAACAATGTCGTGACCCCTGTAGACGATAGTGCAACAGAGATGGGGAAGGATTTGGACATGGAAACGTTAGGGCAGGAAGGGAAACTGAAACTAGTTTGGTCAGATGGAGAGGGTACAGGGGGAAATGATTTGGGCTGGGCTGAAGATGGGCTGCAATAATCTTAAGAGTGAGTGGTAAAGCTGAAAAGTTGGCGGGCCAGCCCATCCGGCCCGGATTGAGTGGGCTGCCTGAAGTTGTATGGGCCGGGTTGGGCTGGCCCAAAGTTGTATGGACTAATGAAATCTAGGCCCTAGCCCATGGAGCTGATGTTTTTGGAACTTTTAAAATTTATTTTTGAAAAAATTCTTGTAGTTAAAATAACACAAGCTTCGTCCACTGTTAATTCAAGAAATAAACAAGAAGGTACACTGTTAATTCAGAAATAAACAAAAAAAAATTGAAGAGCTTCATTCATATGACATATATATAAAAGCAATAGCAATTTAGCATCCCAAAAGAGAACATAAAAGTAGTCAATAATCAGTTGAATCTTGCAGAGATGCTTGCATTCATTCTAGTTCTAATTCTGCATCCTCCCCAGTACAACAAACAACTGAAATCAAAATCGATTTTAAGCTGTATTATTGTAGTACTATATATATGTATATAACCTGATTTTGCAAGTAACAAAACAATAAATAAATATTAATACCTAAAGATCCAGCTCCGAGTTCGTTAAATCCATGCAACCAGTTACGTGTACAAATAAGAGATTGGACAGTTTCTAGGAGCAATGAATTCCTATATTTGTTCAAAATACGACCACCGATGCTAAAAGTAGACTCCGAAGCAAGAGTTGTAATTGGGATGTGATCGACACGTGGTGTGTGAATGAAAAGTGCGACAAGTAATAATTAAAACGAATCCCTAATTACTATCACCGACGTGCGATAGGCAGTGGACCTATCGTGTGTAGTGCAGTAAAGTGAGTAGACGAGTATCGAACACGAGGAATAAATCAAGTACTAGTAATGACCTATCGACTCGATATTTAGCCTAAATAAAATACGCAGAGGGTGTTACGAATTATCCTAACAGATTGTTTCTTAAATCAACGAGAAACTAAGAGAATAAGCCTAAAACTGGTAAAGGAGCTTTCAGATAATGAAGATGTGCTCGGGATTCGACTCCCGCTAGGTATATCGCCTAAGACAGTAAATTATCGTTCCTACGTGATTCTGACTAGATCGCAGTAATTTCCTACCGCTAACGAATTTGCTGTCGCCCTAAACGCTCGCGGGGATCTAGAGTACAGTAATTACTAAAGCGAGGATCGAGTATTTGCTTTCGCCCTATACTCGAATCCTCTCTTCTACGAACGGCCTAATCGTTGTTCAGCTGTCGCCCTAAACGATTTTCCACACGATCACTTTGACACATAGACATATAAAAGCGACGAAACAATTTCATAGATAGATAAATAGTCATAAACACGAGTCACGATAACATATCTCTTAATTGCAAAATAACCTAGCGTTCATCTAATCCCAAACACACAGGGAATTTAGCTACTCATAATAGACGAGAAAACAACGAAAGAATTAGAGAACAGAGAAGGAAGACTCATGATCTTGAATACTGGCGAATTATCGGCACTAGAGTGATGAATCTTCGTTCTTTGATCAATTGGGCGTGATTGCGTCGTTGCTCTGTCTCTTGCGCTCCGGGACGTGATTCTGCGTTCTTTTGGCTCTTCTTTCGTCTCTGGAGAGTTTAGGGTTGATATCTGGTGAGAATCGCTCCTTTTTCTGGGTCGATTTTGGGCTTTTTATACTGATTCACGTGTCGGTCACGGCCTGGGACATGGGCCGTCACGGCCGTGACCAACATCGCTTGCGTCTCGTCACTTTCTGCCCTTGGTCACGGCCAAGTGCATGCACGTCACGGCCGTGACCATCATCAGCGCCAGTCTCTGCCCTTGGTCACGGCCAAGTGCATTGCACGTCACGGCCGTGACCATCATCAGTACTCTTTGCGTCGCTCTCTGTCCTCCGTCACGGTCGTGACCAAGGTGCGTCTGGCCGTGACCGGGGGCAGTGTTGCCGTTTTCCGCGCCGTTTTGCCTCGTTTTCGCTCCTTTTTCGCACGAAACTCGTCTTAAGCTCCTTCAACATAAGAATAAGTGTAAATATGCCGAATAAATGCATAAATTCATTGCTAAAATTCTATTATACGCCAAATAAATACTATGATAAACGCATTAAAATACGTTTATCAAACCTCCCCACACTTAAGCATTTGCTTGTCCTCAAGTAAATTAGAAATCAGATAGGGCATCAAACTAGGATAACGGCACGATTGTTCGCAATTTATCATCAAAGCTAGAAAGCACAAAAGGAATCAAGCAAACAATCGCGGACATTACACTAATGACTTGCACTCGTCGAGCTGAATTTTCTTCGCACTGCTAATCGAGACTCATACCTCACAAGGATTCACTCAATTCACTCAAGTGTATAGGCTAGCATATGATGAGTCGCTCAATTTGTGCGCTAGTCCAACCCCTACCATAAACTTGCAAGTTAATCGCATCTCTTAATATTCAAAGGGCAAGTATAAATCTGAGGGTCTTTTCGGGGAAAACGGGTAGAACTATCATGAAGCGGCAAGCATAGATAATGAACACTTAATCTTAGAGCTAGGACACGTGATCGAAAATTATCAAAGAATACAGCATGATCAAACAGACAGTCACACGTCCCAACATAAGACTCGACATTCTCGCTCCGAAATCCTAGACTTTTCTGCTCGACCCTCTCAACTCAGTTCCCTTTCATTTTCTGCCCTTTCACCTTAGTTACGCTCTACTTTTGTGCACTGCCCTTATTCCCTAAAAACATCAAGGTTCAGCTTTTGTCGCAAAGAATACATCGTCACAGCGAATGCCGTGTACCTAGGGATACTTATTACCGAAACCTATATCTTGCCAAAGGGTTATGGGCAGGCTTATGCAAGGGATCGGGTCATTTCAGAAAACGGTCAAGTAAGGGACGAGTCATTTCATGGATAGCAGAGAAGAACATCAAATCATACACTGAAATAGTAACTCTCACGTCGACTTCTGCTCTATTCTAATCAACTGGGGTTCACATACTCTCTGGAGGCTTATTTGGGTCAGGGTTATTTCATACATACGGGGTAAGGAGATTTGGCCCTGGACTTAATTCCTATTGCCCTCATCATTTTCACACTAACGCACCCAATAGTTTCACCCCCGCATCAGACAGGCAAGTTCTAGAGAGATATAGACTAGGCACGTCACACAACCAAGAAAGTTGAGCATAAGCTCGTCAGGCTCAAAACTCTCACACGAGACAGGGTTATGTGTACGGATCTCTCAAAACAGTGCTATATCTATTCCGGCAGACAAGATTCAATCAGTCATGCATATCCTAATTGCTCACAGAAATTCATAGAGTGCAGACCAACTCGAGATAAGCGCAAACAATCATGCCTGATTCAATAATTCATGCCTTTCCAACGAATTCAAATGGACACGGACACGTCATAAAAATTTTAAAATTTCACGTAAGTTTTCAATTAGATTCCCCTCCCTACACTTAAACCTGACGTTGTCCTCAACGTAGAAAAATAAAAGGAAGGGAACAAGAGTTTAAAAAGAGCGTGACTCCCCTAACGAATAAAGGACGTGCTCGTGAGGTAGTCGTTTGAGCGCGTGACGGTCGTGTTGTTATCCGTTATGCGTTTCCATGCGCTAGCTAGAGAGATAAATAGACATAAAATAGAGTAGTCATAGATTAACTATAAACATAGTTATAAGCGTTAAAAGGTAGAAATAAAGTAAAAACACACGCTACTACTCGACCAAATGAAATGTCCAAAAAAGTTGAAAGAAAAATCCCTAAGGTGCTGGTGGTGGTGGCGACCGTTGCCTCGGGCGAAGGAGGGCCATCGATCGCTTGGACAGCTCGAGCGCCTGGTCCATGCTCGCAGGGCCTCGTTGTAGCGGTCCAGCTCCTCTCTGTACTGGCGGTGGGCTTCCTCGTTCCTTCGCTCGTACTCCTCCTGTCGGCGCCGAGTCTCTAGCACGTCCTGGCGCAGCGCTTCGAGATCCGCTGCCGACGCGTAGGGGGCAACGCCGGATGACTCGCCATGGTGGTAACCGGAGGAGTAGGAGGGCCCGGTGGCGGTCGTGTCCGTCTCGACTGGGTGGGGGCCCTCGAGGTATAGCTGGTCGGTGGGGATGTCAATGTGGTCCGTCTGGCCACGATAAGTCTCGTGCCAGACGTACACCTTGTTCGTGCGAGTCCAAGTGGGCGCCTTCACCAGCATCTTCATCTTCACAAGCATCTCCTCGTTCACGGGGTGGCGCCCTCCGACTATCTCCATCTCGGGCGCGTTCGCTGGCCAGTAGCGTAAGCCCTTGATCACCTTGGTGATGAGTGGGCCTACCGCGATCTTGCCGTGGGGTCGTGCCTCCGCCTGAGCACTGAAAGCGTGGGCCACCGCCATTCCTAAATTTATCCGTTCGCCACGCTGCAGCTGGGTCAGGTAGTACAGATCGCGGAGGGTGACTGCCCCGTGTGAGTCACCCCTCGGCGTCAGCGAGGTCGTCAGGAGGCGGTGGATATAGCGCAGGCCGGGACTCATCAACGCAGACGCCTTCGACGTCTTCGCGCTATATGCCGGCTCGCCGGGTCGAGCGATGTCAGCCCAACACCCCTGTCGTCCGCCCGGTTGATCGAAGTACGTCGCGAAGGACCGGTGTGGGGTCTCTGGGACTCCAAGTGCATGGCACAGACGTTCGGCCCTCACTATCTGCTCCTCGTTGAACGCCCGGAACCGGATTTTGTGGTCGCCGTATTCGTCGTAAGAGAACGTGGCGAGGAACTCCAGGGTGAGTTCCTTGTACGCCGGTTCGTCGATCGCCAGGAAAGTGTTCCAACCACTGGTCGAAAGGTAATGGGCGACCTGCTGATCGATGTGGTGCTTCGCCAGCGTCTCGTGGTCGATCTGGTCCATGGCTATGAACTCCGTTCCCTTCAGCCTGGTGTATCGTGCCGTATGAGCCTCGTCAGTGAACTGACCCATGGCTTCTAGCATAGTCGGCGGGGGCCCGCGTCGCCTTTGACGAACGGCGAACGCGAGGCTGGGTTGCGTGAGGATGAAGGGCGGCTTTTACCCATAGTACCTGAAAGCGAAAGTGTGAGCGCAACGAGAATGTGGCAATTAAATTCAAGGCAGCTCGACTCGACCAACATAGCGACGAAGTAGTAACTTGCCTATGCAATACACATGAAAGGCTCAAAGTGGCATTTTATCGAACATGTGGCGTGCAACTGAAGATATGCATAACAAGTTAAAAATTGTAGCAACCAACGTACCCAAATAAACAAATTAAGCATTCCCAAGACGTATATCATCATAAAAGAGTACGAATAACACCCAATTATATCCATTTTTGAAAATCCCCAAATTCAAAAATTAGGGTTCTTCGTTGAATTTCAAAATTAACCCTTAAGATCACGTAATTGGGCATGCCCAAAGTGTTCCTACCATGTAGCTATCCATAAAGTGGTAAGAAAACCAACAATTAAGACCCAATTCAAAAACGCCCCAATTTGAAAATTAGGGTTCGTCATAAAATTTGTAAAAATTGCAATTCAAAGTAATGAATTAAGCATGCCCATAGTAATCATATCAAGTAATAGGCAAATAGAAGCATGCTAACACCAAAGGTTAAGGAATTCGACGATATCCCCAGATTTAAATCGAAATAGGGTAAGTAGGATGCATACCTTGGAGTTTTAACGAGATTAGGAGTGGTTTCGAGGTTTGGGTGTTGAGTCGCCGGTGATTCGGTCGGTTTTTGGGTGTGGGAGAGAAAGGGAGAGAGGAAATCGCGAGAGGGAGAAAGAAAAGAGGGGAAATAGAGAAAAAATCTGAAATTTCTCTTTAAATCCGCGAGGGTCACGGCCGTGACCTTTAAAGGTCTTGGCCGTGACCACAGGCAGTGAGCTCTTCTGGGACATGTCACGGCCGTGACGTCCTAGTCACAGGCCGTGACCTAATCGAAATTATTTTTTTTTTCGTAGGTGTCACGGTCGTGACTGCTTAAGCAGTTGACCGTGACGAGAGGCAGTAAGTACCTCCGGACATGGTCACGTCCGTGACTGCTTAAGCAGTTGGCCGTGACATGGGGCAGAAGGCTCGATGAGAGCTCCCTCTGGTCACGGCCGTGATGGCTTAAGCCTCTGGCCGTGACTAGTGGCAGTGTGCATATGTATGCACGTCATGGCCGTGACTGATTAAGCAGTTGGCCGTGACCAATTTTTTTTTTAACCTAACCTAAGACATAAATAAAAATACCTGGGTTGTCTCCCAGAAGCGCTTACTTTATCGACTTTAGCCGGACGTCTCGTTGTTTGCTCAAGTTTGGAAGTCCAGGTACATCACTTCCTTCTCGGTCCCGTCTTCCTCGCCTGCGAGATAGTGCTTCAACCTATGGCCGTTCACCTTAAAAGTACCCTGCTCCATACCTGAAATCTCAACAGTTCCATAAGGGAAAACACGGGTAACGGTGAACGGTCCTGACCAGCGTGACTAAGCTTGCCAGGAAAAAGCCTAAGTCGAGAGTTAAAAAGAAGGACTTGATCCCCTTCCTGAAACTCTCGCCTTTGCCTGATTTTCTTATCGTGATAGGCCTTAGAACGTTCCTTGTACATGCGAGCGTTATCGTAAGCCGATAAACGCCACTCGTCTAACTCGTTGATTTGGAGTTGCCGCTTTCCGCCGGCGTTCCCCAAATCAAGATCCAAGGACTTAATGGCCCAATATGCCTTATGCTCTATTTCTACGGGAAGATGGCATGCTTTTCCATAGACTAGTCTATATGGTGTAGTGCCTATGGGAGTCTTATATGCAGTTCTATATGCCCAAAGTGCATCATTCAACTTGTTTGCCCACTCCCTACGGTTTCCCTCTATGGTCTTTTCTAGGATGCGTTTCACTCGCGATTCACTACTTCGACTTGACCGCTAGCTTGGGGATGGTACGGGGTGGATAGGCTATGTCTAACACCGTAGCGTTCTAACGTGCGTGCAAACTGGGTGTTGCAAAAGTGTGTACCTCTATCACTAATAATGCACCTAGGTGCCCGAAACGTGAAAACAATGCTCGCAAAAATCTAACGACTACCCTAGCATCGTTTGTGGGTAAGGCTTGCGCTCGGCCCACTTAGAAACATAATCGACAGCGACTAGGATGTACTTATTGTTGTACAGCTAGGAAATGGACCCATAAAATCTATACCCCATACATCGAAAATTTCACAAACTAAAATGAAGTTCTGAGCATTTCCTCGCGTTTCGAGAGATTACCTGCGCGCTGACACTGATCACAAGTGTCAACGTACCTTTGGGCGTCCTTGAAGATCGTGGGCCAGTAGAATCCGCTCTCCAACACCTTCTGAGCGGTACAATTTGCTGCATAATGCCTCCGGTCGGTCCGTTGTGGCAATGCCTAAGGATCTGCATCGATTCCGGGGCAGCCACCCATCGCCGTATTACCTGGTCTGCACATCGCCTGAGAAGATACGGGTCTTCCCAAAAGTAGTACCTCAAATCAGAAAAGAATTTCTTCTCTTACTGACTCGTGTACTCCTTTGTAGGACCCTCGCAACAAGATAGTTAGCGAAATCTGCAAATCAGCGAGTGTCGTCACTTACCACATGTATCGAGTAGAGGTGCTCGTCTGGGAACCGATCGTGTATCGCCCTTTCGTCCTTATTGTATATCTTGGACTCCTCTAGTCGGGAGAGGTGGTCCGCCGCTAGGTTCTCCGCACCCTTCTTGTCGTCGATCTCTATGTCGAACTCTTGCAGTAGTAGGATCCACCGAATTAGCAGTGGCTTGGCGTCGGGCTTTGCTAAGAAGTACTTAAGAGCAGAGTGGTCAGTAAAAACAATAACTTTAGAAAGGATCAGATATGACCTGAACTTGTCGAAGGCAAACACGACGGCCAACAGCTCCTTTTCGGTGGTCGTGTAATTGGCCTGGGCTGCGTCTAGCGTCTTACTCGCGTAGTAGATTGGTCTGGAATGGTTGTCCTTACGCTGCCCTAGCACGGCCCCAACTGCATAGTCACTAGCATCGCACATTAGTTCAAAGGGCAGCCCCCAGTCGGGGGCGACCATAATAGGTGCTGCGATAAGTCTTTCCTTAAGTAGATTGAAAGCATGCAGGCATTCATCATTAGAATCAAACGGGCATCTTTCTCTAACAATCTAGACATAGGACGTGCGATCTTAGAGAAATCTTTGATAAACCTACGATAAAAATCCCGCATGTCCTAGAAAGCTTTTAATCGACTTCACGTTCGAGGGGACGGGTAATTTTTTCTATAGTCTCTAACTTAGCTCGGTCCACTTCGATTCTTTAGAGGAAATCTTATGACCGAGAACTATACTCTCTCGAACCATGAAGTGGCACTTTTTCCCATTAAGTGCCAAATTGGTTTCCCCTCGCATCGTGCGAGCACGAGCTTCAGATTCGATAAACATGCATCAAACGAGGAACCGAAAACAGAGAAATCGTCCATAATACCTCCATTACCTCACCTACCAATTCCTCTAATTGGCCATCATGCATCGCTAGAAGGTGGCTGGGGCATTGCATAAGCCAAATGGCATCCTTCGGTACGCAGACGTTCCGAACGGGCACGCAAACGTGGTCTTCTCCTGGTCCTCGGGTGCTATGGGGATCTGTAGGTAACCTGACAAATCATCAAGGAAACAATAAAATGAGTGACCGGCTAATTTTTCTAACATCTGATCAATAAAAGGTAGGGAAAGTGATCTTTTCTCGTCGCATCGTTCAACTTCCTGTAGTCAATACAGACACGCCATCCAGTCACCGTCCTCGTCGGAATCAGCTCGTTCTTGTCGTTGGTGACGACTGTCATGCCTCCCTTCTTTGGGTCTACTTGGACCGGGCTGACCCATGCGCTGTCTGAAATGGGGTAGTAGATCATCCCGCGTCTAGCATTTGATCACCTCCTTCTTCACCACGTCCTTCATGTTGGGGTTAGAAGCCGCCTTTGGCGTTGAGCGACCGGCTTGAAATCGTCCTCCATGAGGATCTTGTGCGTGCAGTAGCTCGGATTGATACCCCTTATGTCGGATATCTTCCACGCCAATGCCTTCTTGTGCGCCTTCAACACGTCTAAGAGCTGGCCCTTCTATCCGTTGTTGAGGTTTGACGAGATGATGACGGCAGCAGCCCCCCATTGTTGCTCAGAACGCGTACTCGAGGTGGTCGGGTAGCGGCTTCAATTCTAGGACCGGCGGTTCCTCGACTGAACTCTTCTCCTTGTCCTCTTTGCTGCTCTCATCGATGGCTATAATAGGCTCGTCGACTTCCTCCCCACACTCGTCGATTGCCATAGAAGCTGTGTAAGTCGTGATCGCCGACCTGTGACAGACCTTGCACGGAAAGAGAAGTCGTGCTCAATACGTCTAAGAAATAACACTTATCGTCCTGCTCGCTACTCTTTTTCATTGAGTCGGCCATATCAAAGGTAACTTTTTCCCATCTACCGTCAAGGTTAACGTCCCGTTCCTGGCGTCTATCATGGTTTCCCCCGTGGCTAAGAAGGGTCTGCCTAAAATCACCAAAACATTTTCATCTTCCTCCATATCTAAAATAACGAAATCTGCGGGAATCACGAACTTATCGACCTTAACTAGGACATCCTCGATAACACCTCAGGTACTTTAACAACCTATCCGCTAATTGAGGCTCATCCTAGTGGGTCGTGGTTCGCCTATACCTAAACGCTTAAACATGGAATACGGCATGAGATTAATACTAGCGCCTAGATCGGACTAACGCACGCTCAATCACTAAATCTCCTATAAGGCAGGGAATAGTAAAACTCCCTGGTCCTTCAGCTTCTTAGAATCTTGCTTTGGAGAATCGCCGAGCACTCTCCTCGTAGGCAGACGGTGGAGACGTGTTCGAGCTTCCTTCTGTTCGTCAGCAGGTCCTTCAAGAACTTGGCGAAGCTGGGCATCTGCGTAAGCTTCAACAAAAGGTAAGTTAATATGCAATTCTTTACACATACCCATAAATTTACCAAACTGAGCTCGTTCTTGTCCTTCTTCAGTCGAGCCGGGTACGGGATCTTCGGCTGGTAAGGCTTCACCCGTGTCGCTGGATCTCCGTCACCTTTTCCTTCTCGGGTTCGACCTTGTCCTTCTCAGCATCGGCCTTCTCGATATGTCGCCTCTGATTTCCTCCACATCGGCTCGTCGTGGCTCTCAAAGTTGGCATTCTCCTTGGCCTTCTTTTTGGCGGGCACTTCTTGCAATTCTCGCCCATTTCTCAGCATCACCGCCTTGCAGTACTCCTTAGGATTCGGCTCGGTGTAGCTTGGGAGCGATCCCTGAGTACGCCCCGCTAACTGCTTCGCCATCTGGCCCATTTGCTGCTCCAGCTTTTTGAGCGAGGGCGTCTGTGTTCTGAGCACGCAAGTCATTCGCTTCCATGTACTCCTCCATCTTCGTCATACGGCTCTCGTGGGCTGCGTGGTGCTACTAAAATTCGTGAGGAGCGTCTTCATCATGTCCTTCATCTCCCTCATGTCGTCGATCCTCCGCGGGCGTGTTCTGGTACTGTCGTGGTGGTCCGTTTTGGAATCCGGACTGTCTGGGCTGAAATCCTGGCGGCTCGGATCACCTATTCCATATAGTATTCCACTTGATATTCCACTATTAAAATATTATATTATACCCATATTATCTCTCCTAATCACCCTCCACTTGTTCATCTACTTTTACATTCTCTCTCATATTATTTTATTATTCCGAATATATAATAAAGAATATTATTAGGTAATTGACAGAACTCGTCTCTGGCATCTCTCTCACCAGTTTGTCGTCTCCCATGCCAGTACAAGAGATTCCCAGTCGAACAACAGCCTCCAAACCCTAACCCTCGCCGGCCGATGACTCCATCAACCCCACGCTTGATGTTCGCCCCGAAGAAAACCCGTCTACGAAGAAAATCTGACGGCTCAGAATCTTTCTATTAAGTCGCCGGCGGCGCCTTCCAAGAAGGAGAATCCCGAGGATGCACTTTTCAGGGACTTGGTTGATTTCGCAAGGCCAAGTCTTCTTCGCCGAAGCCGAACAGAGATAGATCGCTTTGATTGAGGGCTTGAGTTGATGATTGTCATAGACTCGTATTATATATATGTTTTTAGTGTAAGTATGGTCTGCTTTCATTCCTAGTAATTGAGACTTGTTTTTGAACGAGTGTTTCTGTGGATTGGTTTTGAAATATTGATTTTTTTCCATTACAAATCTTCACTCAATGTCTGATTGATTCTCACACAAGAGAGGCCAAACAGTAAAACAGAAAACACTGCTCCCTTCAATTGCCTCTTAAGAATCGAAAAGCACTCCAAAGATCACACACAGCACACACGCTCAAAAAAGGAGACAACTCGAAGAAATATGTAACAATCCAAAGCAATCAGAGGTTATTATAACTGAATACCAAGTCTAACACCCAAAACAAAACTGATGTAAGCATAGAAAGGCCGTGATTAATCTTCATTTACTCGATCATCTATCTCATCATTATTCATTCGTAGGTTTGTTGAGGCTGCATCATTAATCACTTCATTCGATTGATGGGTAAAAGACAACCCGTAACTTGGTTGTTGCATCTGTGCCTGAAAATTCATACACAAAATCATATTGTTTTGAATCATCAACAACATACCCAAAATAAATAGTGAGATATTTAACCTGTTAGCAAATCCGTCAAACTTGAACCATGTCGTTTGAACTGTGAAGGATACCACCAGTGAGAATTTTGGGGCTGAATGGATGAACTTGATATCTGTTGCAGTTAAAATTATGGAAGTAATGATTAACTTCTTATGTGAAGATGAACGTATTTCTAAATGAATACCTGTGACGATTGAGATGCTGGTAAAGGATCAATGAATCGACCGACATTGTTGGATGAGGAATATCCGAACAAGATACATCGTACTTTTCTCCTATACGATGATTAATTTCCAAGCTTGGTGTGCACTCTTGGTTCCTGTAATTAAGCAAGACATTAGCAAGTATCTGTAGCCACACAAAATTTAGCAAAAATATTACCTTAGCAGTTGTATGCTTTGCCAACGAATTTTCGGTGTGTTTGACCTTTTTGGCTTCTTTATCGCCTGTTCTAATCCGCTTTTGACCCTCTTTCTAGATTTGGGTCGCGAAGCCCTTTTTGTTTCCATCCTTTTATCATATCAACTGGTCCGTCATCCGTTTCTCTGGTCAAAACTCCTTTTCCTATATTTTTCGAAGTCTTAGATGATTTTGAAGAATAGATGTTATCTAGAGCTTCATCTGTTTCTTCCATCATCTTAAGAGAACATCTTTAGTATGATGATACGTCTCCTCTTCAACGCTGCCTTTGAAGCTAATTGACTATACAGCTTGCATGGATCTTTATACCGTTCTCCAACCAATATCTTTTCAGCATGTTCCTCATCAATCCCAACGCTTCTCTCTCATCATGATCGTGGAAAAATTTGCAGAAACCCCTTCTTAGCATTTTTAGTCCATCTTCGTTTTATATATCTTCAGGAATTGAAGATATATTTCTTATACCAAGTATTTTGAGGACATGAGAGCACAAGATCCAGCAAATTCAAACTTTTTGCAGCTACATGAACTTTTTCTGTCACAAGTTTCCATCTGACTGTGTGTTGGTGGCGCTTATTGGAGTGGAAACCTTGTACTGGCTCATTGTCTCGGACTCACTAGATAGCTCAACGAATAATCATAAGCCTTCCAGAATTCAGATTCAAATAACTGGAAGACTTCCTTTGTGTAGATATTTGAAGCGTGTCTCAAGATCTGAATCGGGTATGCTTTCGGGTGTTGTTTGCCTCATCACAAAATCAGCCTTTAACTCCTTATATCGGCGATCGTCGATTAACCTTTCAAAATGCTCAAAAAAGGGTAACAGCTTCATTTTATAGCTCACATGTTCTTTTTAAAGAAATATGCATGCTCTCGCTACGCTGAGTACTGATCATATCTGCACAAAACACTTGATGTCCGTAAACTAACGCCCATTTTTCTTTAATGTTAAATAACCTTTCAAGCCACTCATTATTTTCCAACCCATACTTCCCCAATTTCCTTCCACGCCTTGAGAAAATCTTCTTCCTCTCATAAGAAAAATCTTTAGCAAAATCGTTGAACCTAGAAAAAACATTACCAAGGTGTGTAGCTGCATTTTGATAAATATGCCAATGCACAACGATGGCATGTTTCGGGCCATTCCGCGGATATAGCTTTTGCCATCGCGGCATCTTGGTCTGTAAGAATAGTAGTAGGCTTTTTTCCACCCATTGACCAACAGGTATCAATAGCCACATAAATGTTTCAGCTGTTTCATCATATAGCAATGCCGCTCCAAAATAACTGACTGTTTATGATGATTGACACCGACGAAAAGCGCAAATGGTCGATCTTCTTTATTTTTCCTGTAGGTGGTGTCAAGGACACCACATCGCCAAAATGAACGTAGTCGATCATCATTTGTCCCTCTGCCCAGAAATATTTGTTATTAAGTCTGCCATATCGACCTGGATAGCGTGACAGAAATTTGGATCTTCAGTCTGTTTTTTCTGTAAATATTCCAGTACACCTCCTGTATCTCCTGGTTTCATCTCTACTGTTCTTTTCGATCGCAAATAGTTTTTATAGTCTTCAATAACAAAACCAACATTCTCGCGTCCTCCAGCTTGATTGACCAAATATTGGAGTCCAGCCGTTGGGGGGATGCCAGAGTTGTCTAGATTATCCACCTGCGTTGCTTGATTTGCAGTCAGTTTCCTGTGCGACCTGTAGAAGAACTGACAAGTTCGTGTCCATTATGCTCTTCAATAAACTTGACCACATGATATTTGCCAGATCCACGTGCGTTTATCTTCATTTTTGCACCACAACCAGTTCTAGTCTCAAGACGATGAGATTTTGACGTCTGCATATCGGTTATCTTTTCGTCTACGACCCTCGCTAGAACAACAGAATACACGATCCAAAAGTCTTCCATCAATACTGTCGTAATGAACGGTGTGCCTCCTAATTCCAAAACCAACACTACGTGCATAATCATTGTAAAAGTATATGCATCTTCTTCAGTCTCAATTCCATATCCACAGCTGGGATTTTTATATCCGCTCTGAAAGAATGTCCTAAGTCAATAATAGCTGATGTACCTTCCAGCTCGTTAGCTTCATTCGTTCCACCCGGTAGCTTGCCACTGTCTCAAAATGAACATGCGACGGGGGTTGGAAATTGATACATCCTGACGAGCATAATATAGAACATTAAAATAATACTAAAATAAATAGCCGTAGTACAACAAGAATGTTATCTGTAGATGAGAATGAATTATATTTACCATGAGATCTTCGCGCGCACTATTATGATCGCCCATAATTCTCAGTTCGAAAGATAATGTTAATTAGCAAATCTGTAGATACGGATCACATAAGATAATAAAACAAAAGTAGCAAAATAAATATTTGTTGGTTACTAATACAAGACGCAATTGAACGATGGCAGCTTGAATTGAACGATAACCTCTCCACAATTATTATTTGCAGATATTGAATTGATCAACACGAAAAAACATGTCAGAACCATAGCAAAAATATATAGGGGTAGTATTAGAAATAGCATGATCTCACCTCAATAATCAAGGCTGCATCATATTACAAAGATTGTATGCTACTCTACAGTATTGATTTACGAGTTGGTTTATTGGAATAGATGGTGACGACAGAATTGTTAGGGTTTATATGATTGAGAGAGAGATACGACACGAGAGACGATCTGCAATTGGAGAGAGATTGTAATAAAATAATAAAATTGACAATGTATTCTTTATTATATATTCGGAATAATAAATAATATGAGAGAGAATGTAAAGTAGATGGACAAGTGGAGGGTGATTAGGAGAGATAATATGGTATAATATTAATATTTTAATAGTGGAATATCAAGTGGAATACTATATGGAATAGGTGATCCGAGCCGGAAATCCTGATGGTCCTTGGCTCTGATGGTTCTGACTCCCGTACGCCAGGTTTGGATGTGCCCGAGGCTGGAAACTTCGCTGGCCACCTTGGTAATTGCCCTATAGTCCACGTGCTCCAGCGACTGCCCAAGTTGGCATTCTGATGTCTCGTAGGCTGCGCCGCAAATTCCGCACAAGGGCACGTAAGGTGTGTGCTGTGTCGGTGTGGTGGTGGCCACGGCGTTCACGGGCTACGTCTTGCCCGACTTGGGAAGTAGTGCACCATCACCGTCTGCAACAGGGAGTTCGTCGAGGCAATTTGTTGCTGGAGTGCTCGATCTTAGCATTAGTGGCCGTCTCCTCACTGACTCCGAACACACCGGTTGTCTTCATTCTGGTATTGCCCCTCATGAAACTGTTCCTCGAGTAGTCTTCAATGAGGTCCCAAGCGTCGGTCGCGTTGAGCTTCACGAGTCCTCCTCCGGCGGCTCCGTCTAGCATATGGACAGTCTGGTCGTTGAGCCCCTCGTGGAATCTGTTGATCTGGGCTGCCTTCGACATCCCGTGCTGTGGGCATCTCTTCAATAGCGCCTTGTATCGCTCCCACACCTCATACAGATTCTCAGAGTCCTTCTGGTGGAATAGAGAAATCTCCTCTTCAACCGCAACACCTTTGACAGTGGGAAGTAGTGGTTGATGAAAGCGGCTCGCATCTCCTACCAGGTAGTGATCGACCTGGGCGGCAACATGTCTAACTAGTCCTTCGCCCTGAACTTGAGCGAGAACGGGAATAGCATTAGCTTGATTGCATCGCCTGGGACACCATTGATTTTGATGGTGTCGGTCACTGTCAGCCTTCAGGTGGGAGTAAGGGTCGTCCTCGGGTTACCCTCGAACTGGGCCGTCTGGAATATCATCTGAAGCCAGCAGTGCTTCAACTCAAATTGTTGTTCTCGAACGGCGGAATGACAATTGCCGACTCGGTACCGCTAGCGCGGCGTCCTTGAGGAGGTCCTGAAGCGATGGTTCCTCCTCTGGAACGTTGTGGACGGGCACTCGGTGGTCCGCCATCGTTACTCTGTGTTGAAACTATCTACGGCTGTCTCTATACGTGAGTTTTGGATGGATTCCTGCGAACTGTCCTCTGAATAACAAACTAAGTGATCCTGAGAGCTGGTGGATGCTCCTTCGGTATCGTACTTAAGCTTCCTTCGCAACTTCCGTTCGAAGTCCGGGTCTGCGTCAACGATGGGCCCGATGGATGGATTCGGTCATTCACCGCTGAATCGTACCTTCAATGACTGAGAAATAAAAATTAGTGAAAAAGTAAACAGATACGCCAAATAAGAATATGAATCAATAACGACGCAGGAAAACAACTAATGCACGTAACACAAATAACGCAAATAGCAAAGACACAAGAAAAACGTCAAAATAAAAGTGGCTAAAGTACCGAACTACGGTGTTCCTCATATCAATCTATTCCCCGGCAACGGCGCCAAAACTTGATCGACACGTGGTGTGTGAATGAAAGTGCGACAAGTAATAATTAAAACGAATCCCTAATTACTATCACCGACGTGCGATAGGCAGTGGACCTATCGTGTGTAGTGCAGTAAAGTGAGTAGACGAGTATCGAACACGAGGAATAAATCAAGTACTAGTAATGACCTATCGACTCGATATTCAGCCTAAGTAAAATACGCAGAGGGTGTTACGAATTATCCTAACAGATTGTTTCTTAAATCAACGAGAAACTAAGAGAATAAGCCTAAAACTGGTAAAGGAGCTTTCAGATAATGAAGATGTGCTCGGGATTCGACTCCCGCTAGGTATATCGCCTAAGACAGTAAATTATCGTTCCTACGTGATTCTGACTAGATCGCAGTAATTTCCTACCCGCTAACGAATTTGCTGTCGCCCTAAACGCTCGCGGGGATCTAGAGTACAGTAATTACTAAAGCGCAGATCGAGTATTTGCTTTCGCCCTATACTCGAATCCTATCTTCTACGAACGGCCTAATCGTTGTTTTAGCTGTCGCCCTAAACGATTTTCCACACGATCACTTTAACACATAGACATATTAAAGCGACTTAACAATTTCATAGATAGATAAATAGTCATAAACACGAGTCACGATAACATATGTCTTAATTGCAAAATAACCTAGCGTTCATCTAATCCCAAACACACAGTGAATTTAGCTACTCATAATAGACGAGAAAACAACGAAAGAATTAGAGAACAGAGAAGGAAGACTCATGATCTTGAATACTGGCGAATTATCGGCACTAGCGTGATGAATCTTCGTTCTTTGATCAATTGGCGTGATTGCGTCGTTGCTCCGTCTCTTGCGCTCCGGGACGTCATTCTGCGTTCTTTTGGCTCTTCTTTCGTCTCTGGAGAGTTTAGGGTTGATATCTGGTGAGAATCGCTCCTTTTTCTGGGTCGATTTTGGGCTTTTTATACTGATTCACGTGTCGGTCACGGCCTGGGACATGGGCCGTCACGGCCGTGACCAACATCGCTCGCGTCTCGTCACTTTCTGCCCTTGGTCACGGCCAAGTGCATTGCACGTCACGGCCGTGACCATCATCAGTGCCAGTCTCTGCCCTTGGTCACGGCCAAGTGCATTGCACGTCACAGCCGTGACCATCATCAGTACTCTCTGCGTCGCTCTCTGTCCTCCGTCACGGCCGTGACCAAGGGTGCGTCTGGCCGTGACCGGGCGCAGTGTTGCCGTTTTCGCGCCGTTTTGCCTCGTTTTCGCTCCTTTTCGCACGAAACTCGTCCTAAGCTCCTTCAACATAAGAATAAGTGTAAATATGCCGAATAAATGCATAAATTCATTGCTAAAATTCTATTATACGCCAAATAAATACTATGATAAACGCATTAAAATACGTTTATCAGGATGCTCAAGAAATCTTTTGCCAATAAGGCTAATTTAGGATATAGATAACTATTTATCTTCCAGTACTCTAAGACATCCATAGAACTAGCATCATCTCCATTCTCCAAATATAAATCAAGTTCAGACTTACACACTTGTAAAGATTCTTGTTGTGATTCTTTACGAAAAGCCTGTAATCACAAGAAAATAATATAATTATTCAAATAAATTATAACAAACTTCAGCAAACATTATAGCAAGCACCAAACTATAAACTTACATCACGAAGTGAAGCAGATTTAGTGGTCAAAGCGTTTGAATGATGTGAATAAGAATAAGGCCTTTCATTCCTTTTGTGGGATGTGAATCAGGCGATTCTCCTAATTTTTCATAAACAGCAAATACTTTTTCAAAGCTTCTTTTACCTTGTTTACCTTATTCTCATAACACGTAGGGTCCAACTGTTTGTAACAATATCTCAAAAACTGCAACTTTGTATTTGGATCGAGGACACATCCAAATGCAAGAGTGAGAGACCAATACTTACCGAATTTCTCCTTCATTTCTTTTACCATATCTGCGATTACGTTGTCTTCAGAAATGATAGCTTTCTAAGCTTCAACTCAATACTCGCAACTTGCATGAAATAGAGGTTGGAAGTTGGATACTTTGACCCAGAGATCATATTAGTGATGTCATAAAATGGTTCTAACCAAGGAATTTCTACTGTTGTAGCATAATGCAGTAATTGCGTTGCGATACTTTATTGCAGCCACAAGCATCAAGAGTGTGGAATTCCATCTAGTAGGTACATGTAACTTCAAGAAACTTCCACCAACATCTTCCAAGTTCTCGTCTTGAATACATTTATGAAACTCTCTGATTCTTTCTTCTGAAGATCTTACATATTTGACACAATCTCTAATTCTTTTCAACGTAATAATAGCCACTTTTAACCCCTCGTGAACAATCAGATTCAAAATATGAGCACAACATCTTATATGACAAAAACTCACCAGCACATAACAAATTGCCTTGCAACTGAAATCTTTCTTTAAGAATCTCAACCATTTTATCATTAGAAGCAGCATTATCCAACGTAATAGAAAAGATTTTTGAATCTATTCCCCAAGCTTTCAACACATCATAAAGTTTCTGAGCTAGGAATTCCCCAGTATGAGCACCATCCAATTCAACAAATGCAAGCAACTTAGAATTCAACTTCCAACTCTCATCTACAAAATGAGCAGTCACAGTCATGTATCCCTGTACAGTAACAGCCGTCCAAGCATCTGAAGTGAGAGGAGTATGTCCAAGAAGAAAAGCCAACAAATACTTCAGCTTTTCTTTTTCAGTAGCGTACACTTTCATGCAATCGCCTCTTACTGATATTCTATTAATAGGCTTGAAATCAGGATTAAGAACTCTAAATGCATCATTGATTCCTTCATAATCAGCAAAACAAAATGGAAGATCATGCATTATAATTGCTTTGGACAATACGTCTCAAATATCTTACCATCAAATTTCACTTTCTTCACAGTTTGATTACCAAGCAAATCACCATCATGATACTTTAGATTTTTCAGACAATTTTCAGCATGTCTTCCTAAATGAGAAGTTCCGAACTTGGATGCACAACTCATCATTTTCTTACAATAGCACCTACACATTCTACTCCATCAATCGGACCAAGCTCATCAAAATGTTGCCATGCCTCAGATCTCACTCTTTTTACCTGATTTAATGGAATCATCTGAGCCCAATTCTTTAGCAGGAGTTGAAGTAAGAGACGAATGCGAACTCAATTCCATATTTCCGCCATAAATTCCGCAAGACCTATGAAAAATATAAATTAGAAACCACATGTTTATATGCAACGAACATAGAAAATCATGGTTCTCAACACTCAAGTTATCTCTACCCACCAGGCTCGGCGGCTTAGCGACTCAACCGACATAAATTTCATTTTCGACAGAGAAGAAATCGAATCTTTATATGCAAGACAGTTTTACCTCCACACACAATGCTCATCAGTAGAAATAAGCTATGGATGTTGTTATTATTAGAAATAAAACT
Source organism: Craterostigma plantagineum (assembly GCA_027422505.1). Taxonomy (NCBI): domain Eukaryota; kingdom Viridiplantae; phylum Streptophyta; class Magnoliopsida; order Lamiales; family Linderniaceae; genus Craterostigma; species Craterostigma plantagineum. The sequence goes on from JAPQWV010001543.1 coordinate 52,652, forward strand.
TTGTTGTAGTCTCTTCTGTATATGGTCCCAGCTCATCGAAAATAAGCAAGTGTTAATACCATACTCATTTCAGTCACTCACTAATTTGGCTATAGGAAAATCCCTTGAATGTGATGAACAAACAAACAAATACCAAGTCAAGACTTGGTTCTTTTCGTTAGTTAGTTCTCATTATCAATTAAACATGGTATTGTCATAACCTCATACCAACAAAAGGAACTAATTGCATATATCGAAGTACGACAATGCCCTAATAGCAACGAATAAAAATGAAAACGCCACAATGTCATTGACACCTTAGATTCCTTTTCGTAAAAATATATTTAAATCACCTAAGCTATTAACATCAAGAAGTGGGGACATGCTTGTAGTTTATATCTGCCTTCATTCATCACGGGAAAATTTAGATTTCTTTATTATATCTCCCAACACAAAACCGTTTCGACCACATGATTAAAGTCCCTCTTAAATTTCTCTTGATCGTTTACCTGAGAATGAAGACTTATGTGCTTCACATTCAGCCATGTCGCAGAATCACCAATCAGTGAAGGTTGTCGGAATAATTGATGGTTTGTACTTGTGGAAGCTTGAGCTCCTTCGACTGAATGGAGAAGAACTACAGTGAGTATTGGAATTTAGGGCGATAATGATGCTAAGTTGGGGTTTGGAGAAATTGAAATTCAGTTCTATTCTAGCTATTAAGTTGCACTCTAACGGGCTAATTTAGCCCAAAACCCATCGGGTTTTAGGCCCGTGGCCCACTAACCGTATCCCAGATATGGTCTTGGGAGACCCAGATACAAGCCCATATCAGACTTTTTTCGGGCTGGCCCATGGGCTCAGGCCCAAACTTTCACCTCTACTGGGTGGAGAGAACTGTGGGCCTGTTTTAATACTTTAACCTAAACTGGGATGTGATATGAGCCCAGTTATAGCATATATAAGCTCGTACCGAAATGCTGTTTAGGGATACGAAATTAACCTATTATGCTATCTTTCTCCTCTCTTTCTGGCAATCGTACCCTATCTCTCATTTTCTAAAGCAAGTAATACAACAATCCCCATACAGAACATACCAAAAATAGTACTGTTACATTGATCTTAGTACAATACAAAAAAAAGCTATAAAAACACTTAATACATTACATTTGGTATCAGAGCAGTTGGTCTTTGGAAATGGCTGAACACACCCGATTCAAGGATCTCCAGGAGGAACAAAAGAAGCTCGAGCGGATTGTGGCTCGATCGGAGGAGGACTTCAAGCCACTGAAGAGAAAATATGGGACCAGTTTACTATCATGAAATCAGAGATGTCAAACAAAATGGAGAGGATGAGTGATGGGTTCAAGGAACAACTAGGACTCACAAGAGCTATAAATGGGCTGCAGATACAGTTGTAGAGAGGAAACAGAGGATCGATACTAGGATTACCACCAAGCCCTACATATATGACTGTACCCCCAGTCCTCGTACCACACCCTCATACTTCTCAGGGATTTCAAGATAACAGGCCAACTTACACCAACCAAGTGGAATTGACATCTAACTCAAACCGCACAAATCAAACCCAGAACCCAACTGGAAATGGTAACCCGAATTTACCTAGGATTGATTTCCCTAGGTTTTATGGAACTAGCCCTAGAACATGGATGCTCAAGTGTGAGGGTTATTTCCAGCTAGTACCAAACATTGCAGATTCCCAAAAGGTTACATTAGCTACAATGCATTTTGAGGGCAGAGCGGCAGCCTGGTACTAGAACCTAGCTGGCAGACAGCTGAGCTGAACTGGGATTAGTTCTTAGGATTGGTCTCGCCTAGATTTGAGGAGCTGAATGAGGCTAAGATTATTGGGGAGTTCAATAAGCTCAAACAATATGGGACTTACAATGACTATGTAGACAAGTTTGAGGAGCTCAAGGCTTGTATGCTCACCTTTAATAACAGAGAGTATTCTGAGGAATACTTTGTGGCCAGTTTATTAGCGGGCTATCTGAAGAGTTGCAAACTTTATACTGATGTTTGAACCAAGACACTTCAGGAAACTATTTATATGGGGAGGATGCAACTTAACACTTTGGAGGCTATTTCGAGGAGGAGTAAGTCGTTTGCTAACAGAGTTCAGAATAATACCGGCAGAAAAAGGAGAAGTGGGAACTGTACCACCAAACCCAAGACCTGGAACTCTAAAACCACCCACCAAGTTACTCACTACTGCTGAGATGGCTGCTAGAAGGGAGAAGGGGCTGTGCTACAATTGTGACGACACTTTTACACCTGGGCATAGATGTAAAAACAGGATGGCATATGTCATAATGACTGAGGAGGAAGAACTCTCATACATACAAGAAGAGAAGACTGGAGGGGGGGAGACAGTGACTAAGGAGGTACTGTTTTCTGCCCTTATATCCTTGGGAATGGTTGGACCGAACACCATGAAGGTGAAGGGATTGGTTGCGGATAAGGAGATGAGTATTCTCATGAACTCATGGAGTTCTCTCAGCGGACTCGGACTGCTAAGGACATACTTTGTGCGACTGAACCTAGTGTAAGGGTGGCGAACGGTCAGAAGTTGAAGAGTATCCTACAGGTGCCCAGTTTCAAATGGACAAGGGGGGTGAATTTTCACATCCTTTGAGGATTTGCAGAATGAGGGGTGTGATATCATTCTTGGGGTGATTGGATGTGGTCTTGTACCCCGGTCAAGTTTGACTATGAATGTATGACTTTCACTCTTAGGTTGGATGGCAGGAAGGTTACGGTACAAGCCTTAACGTCGGAGGTTAGGTGCAAGATGATCTCAGGACCAACTTTGTATAAGTTGTCCACAAGCACCAGAAGATCAAGAGATAGAGGGTCCTATCCAATTTGGATGGTGCCCTAGACACTCGCACGGTCGTATTCTGGAGAAGTTGGATATGATGTCGTTTTAACGGCGTCTATAGTTGTGGTATCAGAAGATAGATCCACACTTGATTACGACTCTTGTAAAGGTGGAGGAAGGAGACCCACACGTTCCACCTGCCAGTGGGGGAGGCAACGTTACTGTAGAGGACGTCGGTGTATGTGGGGACTCCCCATCAATGGTACTTCGGTCAGTGGTGTAATCCCCAGCAAGATGAAGGATTAGTGAATCGACTACCTGGAGGAGCTGACTGGTTACAGACTTGTCGTAGGTGCGTACAGCGGGACGAAGGAGACTTTGAGGAGGTTTGCGGACTGATTGGAGCCAACCAGATCGACGATGATACCGAAGATTGTGAGGTAGATCATTACATGCATATACGCTCTTACTCATGGGTTCTGTGTTGTTTCCTGATTCCAGCGGAAGCACAACGTCCATGACTTTTCTTCCGTTGCTCGAAGCATCGGTGCCATGCACACTTACAGTTGGGGCAGTGCCATTTGGCTTTTCTGTACAGAGAGCTATGTACGTTGTGCCAGTGTCACAAGACGAACATTGGTGGAGCTCTGCGGTTGCTTCAGGTGCGTTCTTTTGTGTAATTAAATTTACTTGAGGCGTAAAATACTAATTCACTTATTTGAATCTGTGTAGGTATGGGCGTTGTTGCATATATTTCATGTGCAGACCATTATTATCCGTCCTCGAGTGCCGTTGTCGGCCACTATTGTCGATGGAATTGACTTGCCCATTCCGCCACACGCGAGAGTCGCTCGATTGCATGTTAATGGAGAAGTTCGTTTGGGCTCCGTACGATGATCAGGCACCGGAGATTATGGCATGTCGAATGTCGACCACGGTGCTGCCGTCAATCGTGTCCGCTCATATTCTGTAACATCGTTGAGTGGCACTATCCCTATAGCATGCTCCGACAGTTCTCGATGATTCAGTTCGTCCTGCAAGTCCCGGGGTACCTTATTGTTCGATACTATCCATAACGTCTCGGGAAGTGATTGGAGGTCGCATCACGTGCAGTATAAAGCTTTGTGACTGTCTCGATACGAGAGCATCGTCGATGCGATGGAGATAGCTGGCGGTGCACAGTGCACTCCAGATTATTTTCCATGGTACCGGACAATCACCCGCGTTATATTTCTCCATCGACCATTCATATAGATCTAGGATTCCAGAAAGTGCATATCGACGTTATGGTTAGTTTTATTATCATTTTTTTTAATTTACGGCATGTCATTTAGGAGGTGAACTTCTTACCTATTAGGCACAGTACGTCGATAGCGCCAAGAGAGTATTTACAGGTAGAGATCTGTAGGGAGGATTAGATGTCATACATCAGATGCAGCGGCTTGTCAATGACAGGCGTCAGCGAAGACATATGCGGACTGATATCCCCGTGACACGCTCAAAGACTAGCAAGTGTACTAGGTCGTGCAAGTAGTAAAATGGACGAAGTCCGAGTATCGATCCACGAAGACAGCTTGATTAATTCTAAGATATTGAACCTAATTCTAAGTTAGACTAAGAGAATTTTATAGTTTTGATGATTTGATAAAAGAGATAAAAGCGCAAATAATGAAATAGACGCAAATAAAATAGATGAGATGAAGATCAATTACCGACGAGTGACCAAGGCACATGTTCAACACAAATATTTCCTACGTCTTTATAAAATCTATCTTATTTAACCATCATGAATCTCAGTCAAGGTAAAATTTCCTAAGACAATCGCTACTCGTTTGTCCCGCAATACCGATCCTATGCGATAGAGAACCAACCCGTATATGTTTATAGGATTGTAGTTTCCACGCACGCATTCAATCTCTATTAAATGCCCCTAGCTTAAACGCTTTCGGCGCTTAAGGATTCGGAAACCACACATACGAAACTGAATTCCATCTCTAGTCGGTTTTACGCAGTGATGTTAGATGTGTATTGTTCTAACGGTCTAATCACTGTGTACGTCTCACAAACCAATCAACAATCATGCATATGTTGATCAGGCATACACAAACATTAAACTCAAACAAGGAACACGTGACTCGATTCACATGATCAAATAGGATAAGAAAATATTAATATGTACTCATTATGCGGTCTATCATGGCCTTAAATATCAAAAGAATCTAAGCTAGCATATTACAAAATAAACACACAAAATATTCGATGTAGACATAATAGAGAAATAATGTAAACTTCGCTTATCACGGAAGGAACGCCTCGCAAGCTGTCAATCGTCTTCTATAGTCGTCGCGCTCTTCTGCAGGATTCGTCTTTTTTCTTCGTTGTGTTAGTTTCAGCCGTAGGTTCCTTTTTTCTCATTTTTTATTAGCTGTCGTGCACCCCTTTATAAGGAAATAGAATCCACCGACTTAGAACAACAAAATCTCATAATTCCTCGCATATATTCGAATTCTCACATCATATGTGACTTTTTATTTCCTTGAAGCTCTCACATATGAATATTCAAATGTGAATACTAGATCCAAGATTCAAGAGGTGTTGATTTATTCTCTTTCCTTGCATGTGTCCGAATCAACTGAATGAGAGCACTTGGTCAAGTTGGTTTTGACCGTTTCTTTTCCTTGCATGTGTATGTATATATCTTGGCCATACTTTGTTATCTGACTTGTTCTTTAAGCACGTGATGGTCTCTTAGTGTGCTAAATAATTTCCATGGCTAAAAGTCCATCGACCATTGTAGTCCAATCCAAATTCATGATTATACTTTGCGTGTATAATTCCTCGTCGTTGGTCATTCTTGCTCTGATATCTACAAAACATGTAGCATAAATGTAGGATATTCAAGTATATTCAAAAACATAACGGCTGAAATTACACTTTTTACGATATATAAAATAACGTAAATCCTTACTTATCACCCTCCGGCACAAAAGAGTGGCTCGTCGTCTACACGGGTTCCCACGATGGTTCGCAGTAACTGGAACGAACGCCGGAACGGACATGAGCGATCCAGTTCCATTGCATTATCGCGGAACGGTAAGGGACGCTCCATATTTTTATTAAAATATGTATATTAAATCAATTATAAATATAAACCAATAAAACACATATATGTTGACCTCAAAAATATACATAATTATCTGATGAGGTTAAATATAGAATATTATACATGACATCTAATAGTAAGTTATTGCAATGAAATTTTACTAAATGGGTTACATTAATTTGAATGTAAATTTATACAATGCATCGAATATAAATTTATGAGTGTTTTTTATTTCAATAAATGGATTGGAGTGTTAAGTTTAATCAATTTGAGCCCTAAAAGAAATTTTTAGATTAAGAATAAGCCCAATAGGAAATAGCCCATTATTAAAATTAGGTTTTTTCATCATCTTCAACCTCTCAATCCCGCACCACCACCATAGCAAATAACCCAATATTATCACCATCCCAACGCCGAAATAACGGCCGTTCCTGCCGAGAAAACTCCGATCCAGCCAAAAAAACTCTGGTCCGGCCGGAAAAACGCCGATACGATCGTTTTAAACAGTCGCGACAGAGCAATCTGTCAAGAAGCCGGAACCTTGGGCCGTACCGGGCGCTATAGCGGGTTCCGGCGAACCATGGTTTCGATTCAAGAATCTGGCCTGTCGTTTTCACGTGGTCCGACGCAGGACCTGGCCCATCATCTTCACGGGGTCGACGGAATTATACGAGGATGGTGTTTATTTTATGCGGCAAGTTACGAATACGACTACAGCGATGATGATGACGACAAGACGCCACCGTGTCAGTCAGTTGTGCAACAGTCACCGCCGCGATCGTAACAGCGACGTTGTCATCCTGAGCAGCTCGAAGCTCCCGTTGACCGTGGCCATCTGCACAGGAACAGACGACCACATAGATGTGGGACAAGATCACATTGTATGCGTTAGTTATTGTTTTTATTTTGTTATTGTTCTTTATTTAATCAGAGATGATGTATCGGATTTTTATTTATGTTTCTAGTTGTTCTGTTTGCATACTGTTTTTGTATTTCTAGCAATTTTATAATATTTTAGTCGTAAATCGATAATATTACTAAAAAAACTAAAACACACATATAACGGCAGACTACATCAACAACATAGAAAACTTAATTTCAGTTATACATAGATACCAATACAACGGGTACTCGAAGTAATATATTCGTGAGGGACGTCGAACGAAATATTTGTCAACCTTTCAATAACTGATGTAATGTTAGGATACGAATAAGTCGGCGCGGGATTCGTGTTTGATATGGTGTCCAAAAAAATTCAAATAGTTGTCTATTTTGACGGTGAAATCGTACACGAATCAAACACCATTCAATAATTATCAACGAATTCGTCACGAACCGCTTTTTATCAATTTCTTTGTTATGCTGTACGACATTACCTCCGTCGACATTACTTCTTTCCCTTTAATGTTCGGGTGAAGAACGAATGTCAACACTCTCGGCTGTATCTGAAGCTCCTACAAATGTCTAATGAGGTCGAGCTCGCATACTTCTTGCATCCCGACGCCGAATCGATTATATTGAGATCATTGTTGGGGCAAATGAGAACGTTCAGTTCGATCGCAACGTAGATGCTCTACGAAATTTTATGAAATATAACACTAAGATCGACCGCTTAAATAACGAAAATCACGACGTCGCGTAATGGTAGACGGTAAAGAATTATTGCAGAAAACGCGTAATAGGCGGCTGTCAATCGATTTCGTTAGTGGGCGTCGTCGCATCGTCGCATCCAATCGACGCGTCGTCGCGTCTATAGGCGCGACGTCCTTTGATGTTGGGCCAAAATATGCCCACTTTTTTGGAAAAAGAGGCCCATTTTTTTCGGGCCACCTCATCGTCGCACCTAAATAGTAGCGACGTCGCGTTTAATAGGCGCATTTTGCTCCATCTTATTAATTTTGAACCAATAAACATTACTTTATTAATTTCTTATTAAAATTGCATCATTTTAATAAAAAGCCAATCACAAGAGGTCGGACGAGTCAAAATTTTTATTACCTCATGCAGCGTCGGCTAAAGCCCATCTAAAATAAAACTATTAAAATAAATAACCCTAAATAACTCACACATGTCTCACATCGGGCAATTGAGAGGAGCTTGACAAGTTTATAAGTAGATGAGTCGCTCCACCCATCACCAATTTGTTTTAGAATTGAAGATCATCTCTTAAATTGACCAACTCTCCTCCTATGTGGGTCGGGTACAATAAGGTCCAATAACGAAATTTCACAAAACACTATTATTCTCGAATTATAAATCTTTCTATTTTAATAAGACATCGCGCTCTAGAATAACAATTCTCCGTTGATTGCTACGTCACAAATTATAAATATTTTACCCTTCTAAATATATCCTAATTATATCCTCTAAAGTCATGTTTTTTTATATACTTTAAATAATATCAACTTAATCTTACTATTATATTTTTCGTGTTAAAGTAATTTAAAATATGATTTAATATATGCAGGCACAGATTGATTGCTTAATATACTATTATTAATAATGATCTTATGCTGTTCTAATTCTGAATTGGTATAATGAGAATTTTTTTCTTGCATGTCCAAAAGGTATGACCTAACCTAACATTTAACATGTTCAAGACACACTCAACTTGGAGGTTTAGAGACAAATATATTAGAGACCTTGACTATGTTGTTGGATGAAAAATGGACATCATCATCTGATATCGGAATTAGTCTCATCCTCAGAATGTAAGTCGCAAGCACATAATCAAGAGAGTGGGGATACCTTGAAATAGAGAAAAAAATAATTATATTTTTTCACTAGGGATTGGATAACCAGTGGGATAGACGACTCTCCACATAAAGTTCGAATTCGTTTAATCGCATTGCCAATCGATCGATGTTTGTTATTGTTCGGAACAATAAGCACATAGTTGGGATTATCCCATAGTAGACTATAATGTTTAGAGTCGATTCGTACTGAATTTAAGGATCATTAACTGACGATTTGAGGTTGATATTCGATTCGATCTGAATTTAGTCGGGTCATTTGGTATACCCGCTACAATATTGGAGTGAAATTTCTGTGTTATTATTATTATTTAAAATCATTTTTTTTGCCAATCTGCAGAAACTGAATCCTTTCTCCCATGATTATTAAAATTCCAATGAAGTTGCACGAGAATGGAAGTTGGCGTGAACATAGCTTCAATAATCAGAGTACACGCCTACGCTCTGTAATGAGAAGTACTCTTGAGACATATACTTGCGTGTTCCTTATTACATACTTACAATAATATTGTTGCCATGTGACTATATATACACATAATGCATGTACGCAATATCTATGTAATCTGCGCATTTAATGCGAGTTCATTACATCATATTACATGATAACAGAAAATAGTTCAACAGAAGCTACATTACCGGTACAAACCGAATTTTAAAAGAGAACCACGCTACATTAAACAAGACAACATAAAGGTTAATATCCCAACATCAAACAGAAATTAAGCATAGAATTAATAAAAACTAACATTAAGTCCGTCATAAATAACATGAAAAAAAAACCAGTCGAGAAACTTAGAACCGTCTTCTTCCTCAACTTAATAATTAGCACCATTATTATTATTCCACTTCCACATGCAATCAAGCTCAGTAATCCCGCGCACTCCCATCTTCTGATTCGCCGACCACTGCCCCTCGCCAAAACCGCCGTGGACTCCGCCGGAATCTGGGGCGGCAGCCGCCGCCGGGGATAAAAGTAGGGAAGACCGACACCATCGTTCAAGGCAGGATAATTAACTCCGACCGCCGAGGGAGAAGGACTGTAAACCGTCGGACTGAAGTGAGACTGAGGGACGAGATCGAAGAGGAATCCACTGTTGCTGCTGTAACCTACTGCGGCGGCGGCGGTGGAGAAACAGGACACGTGCGGATGATCCTTGGGTGGCATGGTGATGGTGGCGGCGCCGCCGCCGTCGAAGGAGTGGTGGCTCTCGGCGGTGACGGAAAATTCCGGCAGAGAAACGGAGGACGGAGAGCCCAGCTCCGGCGCGGCGGTGGGCGGACGTTTCTTGCCGGAGCAGCCGACGGCGGCGGCGGCGGCTGAGGAGGAGTTGGTGGTGCACGTACCTGACTTTCGAAAGACTCGAGAAATGACCCATTCGCCCTAATAGAGGAGAGACAGCGAAAGATTTTGTTATATTTATAGCTAGTAATCTTATCGTTAAATACCAAAAATCGCTAATGCCGTAAAAGGGTAATAATAAAAGAGGCACTAGCATAGCACATGAGATTGAGAGAGACATGGATCTCCTTCTTTCCCTTTCGTAACAGCGACGTCGTATCATAATAAAATCAAGGCAACTTTCTCTTACAAATAAGATGTGCGAAGAAACTGATCAGGTTACAATATACATCAGAAAGATTTCGACTTTTAAATAAATCAACCAACTTAATCTAAAAGAACCAGTACTCTCTGATCCCAAATAATGCAACCCATTAATTACATTAAAAAAAAAAATTCAAGAATTAGATTATCCTAACATGAAAGTAGTTGTATAAGTATACCTTGGCGTTTCTTGAGAGGTAGTGATAAGCAAGGTTTCCTTCGAGGCGATATTCATGCATAACCCAATTGCTCTTCTCTCCTTTGGGAGCTCTACCTCTGTAGAAAACTAGGGTTTTCTTCATCCCTACCAAAGAACAAGTTTTCGCTCGGTAGATTTCACGGTCTTTGCCGGTCGCTTTCCAGTAACCCGCCTCCGTCGCCCGGTTCGTTCTCAGACCGGTCGGGTACTTACGGTCTCGGAGGCTGAAGAAGTACCATTCTTTCTCTCCCATTTTAGCCTTGTCTGAGCATAATGAAATCAAAGAAGATGAGTGGTGAGCAAGAATGAAAAAAAAAAGACGATATAAGATGACTATTGCGTAAACTGGCTTTGTGTTTTATTACGAGTTTACCTGGGAGATGCCATGGCTCGCATTTGTTGAGATCAACCTCAGTTATGGCTCTGCTAGTGAAGTTAGGGTCAAGAACCTTTTTGAGGAGGTAATAAGTGATGAGTTCTTCGTCCGTTGGGTGAAATCTGAAGCCAGGTGGTAAGTTTACTTCTGTTCTTTCATAGCTTATTAGCTGATGATGAAGACGATGATGACGATGATTGAAGGCCTCCATGACATAGTAAGCAAACTGTATATTTTTCGAAGGGATTTTTCAGAGAAATGGAGACGTCGACTTGAAAAAAACTTATTACATTAGTAAAACTATTTCAGTTCAGAGACATGAGGGGCTTAGTATTTGAAGAGAAGCACGTTAGGAAAGAACTGTAGCCATGAGTGGTATACTTTAAATTTGATGTAATAGGTGATCTGTTTGTTGGTATGGGGATTGGGTAAAATATTAGGTTAAAAAGAAATATACAAAGACAAGACACTAATTTTAATTTCTTTAGGAATAGAAAATGTAACTGCGACAAAGAATAGACTTCGGTGGGGTTTCTGATATTTTCCTGCAAAACCTTATCGTATCCATATGGCTAGAGAGAGAGAGAAAGAATGAGGGCGAACTACTAGGGTGACGATGATGTAATAAATGTATTTTAAATTTTGGCTTAATTACGAGTCAGGCCCTGATAACATTTTTAACTAGTGTTCAGGCCCCAATAATGATCCATTTAGCATTAAGGACCCACTTTTCAAAACTCTTAGAGAAAAAGACCCAAACTATGCGATATGACATATATACCCTCTAACAGATGCAAAATTTTACAAGCTTCTGCCATCGTCTTCTCCAACGAGCGATTTTCGCTGCAAGCTTGAATCCTTCTAAGAAAAACTTCAAGCTCGATTTGTATTTCTATTGCAGCTTTAATCATCAGAAATCGTTGACATTGTAGCCGAAAATGATACATAAATCGTTGAGATTGAAAAAAAATCTTCAAAAAATCTATGGAAGCTAGAAAAAAACTGATATATACAAATAACAGAAATCATTGAGACTGTAGCCGAAAATATCAAAGTTTATGTCCTAATATGTCGAAATTATAGTTAATTTGATCGTGGGTATGATTTGTATATCTAATTTGCAGCTTTAATCGCCAGAAATAACGAATATAGCAAAAAATAACAAATGCCTTATAGATAATAACAAATGTTGACTTAGAAGTAACACATCGCTGAAAGGTAATAACGCCTTGTGTGTCGTAAATAACACATTGTGTATACAAGTAATGGATCGAATGGAATAAAACGAAAATCACAAACGACACTAAAAAACAGATGAAAACTACATAAATCTCCGCATTATTGACTCAATAAGGTAAAATAGACCTCAATTTCTCATGGGTACCTCAAATTTATACCGATTAGTTGCAAAAAACGGATATTATATTTTTCCTAAATCGTGTAAAAAGAAATACTTACAACATAGCAAAAAATAACAAATGTCTTATGGTTAATAACAAATGTTGACTTAGAAGTAACACGTCGCTGAAAGTTAATAACGCGTTGTTTGTAGTAAATAACACATTCTGTATACAAGTAATGGATCGAAAGGGATAAACGAAAATCACAAACGACACTAAAAAACAGATGAAAACTGCATAAATCTCCACGTTATTGACTCAATAAGGTAAAATAGACCTCAATTTCCCATGGGTACCTCGAATTTATACCGATTAGTTGCAAGAAACGGATATTATATTTTCCCTAAATCGTGTAAGAAAGAAATACTTATAACATAACAAAAACTAACAAATGTCTTATGGATGATATAACACATATACATGTAAAAGAAACACTTCATTGAGAATATTCTAGAAGGTTCTACCATCAGAGAATTTAACAGAATTGTCAGAGCATATTTACAGGACTTTCTCAAAATTGTACCACATTAATTGGAAATAATAACACATGTTAGGTTAAAAAAAACAACTCGAACTCAATTAATAACGCACTGGTCAATACTGATACCTCATAAATGTTATTTAGTACCGCGTCAATAATTCGATTAATTCGTACAATAATACACTTTTATTTTGGATGTTTAATATGGATGTTCATGTAAATATATAATTTGATGAAGTTTAATCACCACATTTCTTTAAATACACATTAGGCGGAATTTGATGTCAATAGAAGAATGTTGATCTCAATAGATATATAACCATGTAGTCATCCATTGCAAAACATAGACTATCACCTCTTTCAATGGAACATAACATTACAAATTGCACCACAAACATGTTCAAAACGTCACATTAGTACTAATAACATTTATAGACCACAAATACAAAATACTAAGCTCAAAACCCTAAATCCGAGGCCCGAAACCCTAAACCCTAAACCGTAAACCCCGAACCCCAAAATTTTTTTAAGGTTGTAGAAATACCTGCACAAGTCGTGGATCATTCTCCCAAAATTTCATGTCGTAAACCCTTAATCTTAACCTCGAACCCGTAAGTCCTAAACCCCAAAAACTATCGTCAATTTCATATGAATGTTGATAAGTTTCACAAAAATAACAAATGTCTTCAGGGTAATAACAAATATTGACTCGAAAATAATACATCGCTGAAAGTTAATAACGTCTTGTCTGTCGTAAATAACACATTCTGTATACAAATAATGGATCGGGATAAAAAGAACGAAAATCACAAACGACACTAAAAAAACAGATGAAAACTGCATATATCACGTCGTTATTGACTCAATAAGGTAAAATAGACCTCAATTTCTCATGGATACCTCGAATTTATACCGATTAGTTGCAAGAAACGGATATTATATTTTTCCTAAATCGTGTAAAAAAGAAATACTTATAACATAGCAAAAAATAACAAATGTCTTATGGTTAATAACAAATTTTGACTTAGACATAACGTAACACGTCGCTGAAAGGTAATAACGCTATGTGTGTCGTAAATACAACACATTCTGTATACAAGTAATGGATCGAATGGAATAAACGAAAATCACAAGCAACACTAAAAGCAAGATGAAAACTGCATAAATCACGTCTTCATTGACTCAATAAGGTCAATTAGACCTCAATTTCTCATGGGTGCCTCGAATTTATATCGATTAGTTGCAAGAAATGGATATTATGTTTTTCCTAAATCGTGTAAAAAAGAAATACTTATAACATAGCAAAAAATAACAAATATCTTATGGTTAACAACAAATGTTGACTTAGAAGTAACACGTCGCTGAAAGGTAATAACGCTCTGTGTGTCGTAAATAACACGTTCTGTAGTCAACCAATGGATCGGGGGAAATATAACGAAAGTCGCAACGACACTAAAACGGATGAAAACTACATAAATCTCGGCGTTATTGACTCAATAAGGTAAAATAGACCTCGATTTCTCATGGGTACCTCGAATTTATACCGATTACTTGCAATTTATGTCGACATCTAGATTCGATTTACCACTATTTTTTCGAATTCACACCCTAATTAGACAAGCAACTAACTCGTTCGTCGTCAAAGTCATAATGAATCCTACATGACACGTCGAATCGGTTGGATGGGACAGTCGAATTTTTTTTGCTCGATTCAGTGGAAGAAAAATGATTTCGATCGTTAAATGAAAAAAAAATTCTGTTGATAACGTTTTGCAGTAGCAAAGTAACACAACATTGCTGAAAAATAACGTACCTGTTTTCTAAAGTAACAATATATTATACCTGTGTAACAAATAAAGAAGTAAAAGTAACGCTACAAATAAGACCAAAACAGCATGTCGCGAGTTCCGCTGGAAAAAAGGGCAAGGGGTATTTTCGTCAATGTATATTTTTGGGTCCTTTACTCAGTTTTTACAAAAAGTAGGTCCCTTAAACTTAATCATTCTCTGACAGGGTCTGACGGCTAAATCGAAACTTTAAGGGGGCCTGAACAGAAATTTGCCCTTTAATTTTTACGTATAAGTGTATATATATATATATATATATATATATATATATATATATATATATATATAGTTGTATGCGTGCGTGCGTGCGTGCGCGAGGAAATTATGTTCAGGTATTCCTCTGTCAGTAAGCTAAGCTATGTGTGTGTGCGAATTTACCACCAATATATTGAAATATCTTAAGTATGTAATATAGTTAATAATAATAGTAGTAGTAGAGTAGTGAAGAATTTCACGCCATAATGAACTTCTGTTTGGAGATTATTTTGGCATTTACTTAGGCAATGCTTGAGCTCGTTTAATGGTTTATGATATGTTTAATAAAGAAAAACACGTAAATTCATATTTAAATTTAGACTTAGATCACCCCAATATTATAGCAGACAATGATATTGAATTGTCCATCAAGAATTTATTTCTCGGTTGACTTTTTAAATCAGACATACCCTATATTAAATTATATATGTATATATTCTCGATCAACTTAGGCTTGTTGAAAAGATTTTCTGATTCGATTGATTTGAAGGAAACCACTATTTACTCGCAGGGTCTCCTAATTCAAACAAAAGTCACAGCAAATACACCAATGTACAATTCATTTTCAAACGCTATTTATAAAAAAATTTGTCCATGAATAAAAATACCTGCCTGAATAAAAACTTACAAATCAATATCTATGTCAGAAATTTTTACAGATACTGGTACCTGACTTACTTTTGTACCAGTTTATGTGTAAAGACCGTACATTGCTATGTGTGCATAGCGTATCATGTCACACCTTTATACGGTATCATATACATTTTCTATATGGTACCTAAATGTGCTAATACGGCATACCATGTCACGCCTTTATCGGTACTCTATACGATTTCTATATGATACCTAAATGTCCTAATACGACGTGCCATTCTGAACGTATTACGTACCACATACGTTGCCATATGGTACCTAAATGTGTAGTACGGCGTACCTGCGGCTGGATCGAGTACCTATGTGCATAATATTTATTCTGTTCGATACATACATATAAAAAATGCTGATACGGTACTAAATTATACTCCCTCTGTCCCAAACCTTTATGGACATTTAGGAGTTGGCACGGGAATTAAGAAACTGAATATTTTAATAATATAGTACAATTAAAAAGGTAAAAGAGTGTGCATTTTGACACGTCTTTTAGTAATATTTAATATTATTATATTGATAGTTTGTAATAGTTTTTTTGCTAAATAAGGTAATGTACAAAAGATGTGGGACGTCCGATTTGGTAAATGTATAAAATGGTTTCGGACGGAGGGATTAAGTTTTTTTCCCCAATGGGGGTATTTATGTGTAAAAAACATGGGGTTATATACATATATATATATATATTTAAATCAATTTATTGAGTGGCAATGGAATTACTCGGTAAGACCTAACGTTTCACTGAGAGAGACCGTGAAAATCGGCAGTTTACACTAAAATAGTTTGATTGAAAAGTGTGTAACAGAAAAGAAAAGCTGAGAGTAGTTGTTGTTATAGAGAGTTGTGCTTTCGAGAATTTTACAGAATATCTCAGTAAACAATAAAAATGTAATTGTAAGGTGAAATGCATATGTAAATACATATGTATCCAGAATGTAACAACTCGGAAAATTATATATTTTCTCCTAGAGCCCCTAAAATATTTAGGTGACGCAGACATCTGGCAAATTTTTTTATCAATTTTATTGTAAGCAGCAGAAAACAAAAGGTTCCGACACTCTACGTACTATGTATTATTAACATTAGAATATTTCCTTAAAATTTAAATGAAAACATTGTAATATTGCGTTTCTTTTG
The DNA here is from genome assembly GCA_027422505.1 of Craterostigma plantagineum. Taxonomy (NCBI): domain Eukaryota; kingdom Viridiplantae; phylum Streptophyta; class Magnoliopsida; order Lamiales; family Linderniaceae; genus Craterostigma; species Craterostigma plantagineum. Next base: position 69,275 of record JAPQWV010001543.1, read on the forward strand.
AGTTATTAAAAACACAAACTTTTAAAAGCAAAAGTATTTTGAAGCGGTTCCTTTCTTATGTCCAAGATAATAAATGGTCTATAAAATCTTCTGGAAATTAAATTTAAAATCTGAATTACTATCGAGTTTCTTTCATGGATGGCTTCTAATTTTTTTTTTTAAAACGCGATTAGTTTGAACTTAATTGGATTTATTTACCAACTGGGCCATTGGCCCATTTAGTCTAAATCCAACTGGATTCCCCGAGCTGCAGAGAAATGCAATTACAGTTTTACCCTTATTTTACTTAAGAAAAAAAGATAAAAGCTTACACCCATATTTTGTTCATTTTCGATGAGAACAATAAAATAACCAAAATATGATGCGATCATACACATATTATTGGTATATATTCTTAAAAGCTGGTTTATTCAATCATCGTGCACCCAACATGTATTACCGTATGCAAAATTACATGTTTATGTTTCTGAACCAAAACGTCCCTCAAGAAAACAATCAAATAACTGAATAAGCTTAGTCAAGGATCTAAAGAACCGCCGCTTTTCCACACCTTCAAATCGAACACCAGAACCAATAATTAACAACTGATTTCTCGAGAAAATAGAATTTCGTCAAATCCCACAAGAACCGACAAAATACCGAGTTTTATAGTACAAGCTCAAGAAACTGCAGAAACGAAATGCATTAAGTTTAATAAAATCAAAACGTCAGAGATTCGATCATATAAATCAAGATGCAAGAAACGAACTTGGAGCATAAGAGACCAAGGGATTTGTTTTGCGGCAGTAGGGCGGTTCTTTAGATCCTTTCTGTTGGGAGAGTGGGTTGAGTGGGTTAGTTAACCCACTACACCACTTCCTACTATTATTAATAATATTATTATTATATTTGTATTAGTATGATGCCTTGCCTATAAATAGGCTACGGGGCATTGAAATAAAAACACACCACACACCAAAAACAAAGCCAAAGTAAGATAGAGAGAGAAAGAAAGAGAAAGAAAAAAATAGAGGGTTTGTTCGGTATTTGCTCCAACTATAAAGAGAGATAGTGAGTGTTTTCTCCTTTGTAGATTGAGAGGTTGTAACCCCTATTTTACCCCAGTAATAATTTCTACCTCGCCCGTGGTTTTTTACCCCAAGTTAAAAAGGGGTTTTCCACGTAAATTCTCGTGTCTATTTTATCCTCACACTCTTTCCAATATTATTACGCTGTCCATTTCGCAACACTTTCTTCATCAAATCAAAGTGGGAAACGATCCATTTAATCACCCAATACAGTAATTAAGCCACAAAATCATGGAATTAATCAAAATTCCCCAAATTCGAATATTAGGTTTAAAAAAGAATCACACATTTCATGCTTAGTCAAGGTAAGATGTTTGTATGGAGTCTTCTTCTCGTCACGGGGATGCTCGTCGGTGGTTGAATTTGCCGGAATTTCTCGCCGGTTTTCGTTCGATGATTGTGAAGGATGATGTTTATATATATATATATATATATATATATATATTTTTGAAAAAGACGTGAGGTGAGGGGAGAGTTGTGGACGATGATTGCTGTACAAATAATTGAGAGGGCTAGTATAGGAAATAGTTTTTTTTATAAAGGATAATTTAGTCATAAAATAAAAGTATTAGATAAAGTGAGGGTAGGCTGATTTAATTAACACCTTATTAGAGGTATTAAAAGGGTATTAACTAAATCTTACCTTTAAATAATCCCTCCAACCAAACACAACATCAATTAATGCTAACCCCCTAAACTCCGGACGAGATCCTCTGTCCCAATACATGTACCCCTGTATGTACCAATGAATAAATTTTGCTTATTTGTCGTTTTTTAATTTAATAAAAAGTACGAATTACTTAGTGGGTACACACATTGAGACATCTATTGGGACAGATGATCTCGTTCGCCTAAACTCCCCTATTACCCCCAACCAAACGGGCCCTCAATCTTATAATTTCTTCGGGAAATTCTATATGCACCCCCTAAAATTCTATTTACACCCCCTTATTTATTATCACACTCTATTTATAACACAACTTATTTATTATCACCCTCAAATTTATTAGTGGCTAAAACAGCCATCGAACTCCCATATCTTAAAGTCCAATATTATCTATTAATTATATTAGATAATATTGAAACTCATGCCATTATTGGTTTGATAAAGGAATACTGTTATTCTATAACTTCTAAAAATATAAAGAAATGTTAGATTACAAATTACAAGTCAGTGTTTTAAATATATTAACCCTTAGACAATGGTTCATATATTGTATTTATTTTAATATTAAAAGAATGCACTCTAATTATACTACGGATGACGTATATTAGATATTTAATATTAATCTTTACCTAATAGCTACTATTTCTATATTTACTCAAGTTCATTTGTTATGGTCAAAAGAAATATTATATAATATTATATTATATTTTTTTTAGAAATAATTATCAATATTGATTAATATTAGATATTAATATTTTTATAGTTGATGTGAAGTGTAGATTAATTTAACATGGTAGTATTGGAAATAGTGGGTCACAAAGAAGAATATAATGTCATTAGCATAATTACTATGAATTTAAAGAGTTAATGTAGAGAAATTAATCAATTTTACTATTGCTGAATAAAATGTAAGCAAAAGAATTAATATAACTAGCTTTTACAAATTCCGAAGTTTTTTTCACCCCTAAGGCCATCTCCAACCATTACTCTATATTTAGAGTTGCTACAGTACGATTCCTCTACATACAAAGTGTGAATAGTATCTATTAACTCCAACCATTTCCTCTATATCTTACTCTATACACAATATTTATATTTTCCATTATATGAATTTACAAATAAATTTTCATGATGATATAAATATTTGTTATGATAATTTAACTATACTAGTATTAATTTGTTTATAGTTAATAAGATTTAATATAATTTTCAGGTTCATTAAAATAAGATTTAACATAATTAACAATAACACTAATAATAACCCTAAACTAATTAGAACTAGAAAATTTAGCCCACTAATGCATCACGAAAGTGCAATGTTTAATTATCAATTAACATTCTCTCTCCTAGAAACACTATTCATCGTCTTCCCCAAATCAATTTTTTTTCTACACCAAATCGATCGATCAGAGCAAGAATATGAAGACCCAAGTTGATTAAATATTATAACAACAAACACAATCCTAAAATTAGCTGAATCGGAAAAAAGAAAAAAGAAATAAAACAAAAAAAATTTGGCGTAGCGGGTGAACAGTGCCCGCTTCAAATAGCGGGGCACTGTTTATCCCTCCAGGTATACCGTGGCGTTTAGGTCCCTTGGAGCTCCTCCATCGCTATGGCTGGCGTCTCACGCTGAATTTGGAGTGGCGTTGGAGATGCTCTAAGGGGGGTGCGAATAGCAACACCCTTTATAACTATGAACTTATCCTATCATAATTTGTGACCGTGAGTTCAATTTTGGGGAATTTGTAGTCAGACCCCAGTCAGAAGTTACATAAAGGGTTCAGTCCCTGTCAGAGTCCACAATAGTTTAAAGGACCAACTGTTTTGAAAATGGCACGGATAAGGACCAAAAATATGTATTGACGAAAATACCCATCCTTACATACCGAACTAATAGTTATTTTTCGTCGACTTTCTGTTATGCTTTTTGCTGTATTGTTATAAAAGTCTAGCGAAATGTTATTTTTCATACTTTATCTGTTACTTTGGTGAAGAAAATTGTTATCGACTGAGAATTTATTTTACGAATCTCGTTTTTACAGTGAATCGAGGTCTGAAATTTCGAATGCCCACTAACCAATCAATTTCGGCGTGTAATGTAGGATGTATAGTGGTATTGATGAAGCAAGATGTGAGATTTGTATGAGGTCTAATCTTTCTATTTAGGGTTCTAATATGCGAAAATAAGTTGAAATCAAAGCCATTTTTGGCACCGATTACTTCTAATATGTACAAATTCGATGTGCCCATATTATGTATAGCTCGGTTCGATTCATTGTTTGCTCGTTCGGGCCGACATTCATCTTTCAATTTGGCGAAAGTACGGTAGACCCCGATTTTGGGTATATTTTTACTGTATCCAGACTGTTACTAGCATGTCAAATTTGTTACCTGTTTGTGCCAGTATCGTTACTACGTCTCTCAGAACAGTTATTGCAACTAAACTTAATTGTTACCATGTGTCGTGTTCTAATTTGTGAAAATAAGATGAAATCAAAGCCGTTTTTTGGCAACGATTACGTCTACTATGTATAAATTCGAAGTACCCATAGTATGGAAAGGTCGGTGCTGCACATTGTTTGGTCGTTCGTCCGACGTTCATCTCTTAATTTCGCGAAAATACGGTCGACCACAATAATGGGAATATTACTGTCCAAACTGTTACTTGTAGTATAAATGTTGTTACTCAATTCACCAAACTCGTCACCGCTCTTCGCTCATGGGATAGCTCGCTTTTCTTCGATTTCTGCGATTTCTTGGCCATTGTCGTCGTCGGTGAATTCTACGAATAACGCTGGTCGTCGAGCCGTCGCTGCTCGTCTAATTCTTCGATTCAAATTGAGGGTTATCGATTTTATTGCCAAAATATATTTTTCAGATCTGTTATTTTTTCGGACAAATTCGTTATCTGTAATAGTTCTGTAGTTACTTAATGTTAGTGTTTGGTATTCGATAAACATAAAGTTGTTATTTATTTTCAGTATTCTGTTAGTCAGTTGTTTTATAATGAGATTAGGGTCGATTATTCCGAAATTTTCGACAATTGAAATGAGATTCCACCACTAAATTTTCGAATTGGATTTGGAGTAATATTTCAGTATAAACCTAATTAACCTAATTCGGTCAATAACATCGACATTTCCGCGACTTTAACCTTATATTAGAATCGTTGATGATTTTCGTAACAGAGCTGTTTTTGGACAATGTTACTTTTGTTCAACAATCAGTTACTGTATAGGTTACATCTGTTACTATCGTGATCACATTTGTTACTTAGGTTGCATAAATTGTTATCCAGTTATTGTGTCCACAAAATCTTCAATATACGTAAGTCACATCAAAATTCTTCACTACTTCTTTCCTAAACTCACTAATTCTCGTTAATTATTAAGATCCATGATCAAATTCACTCAATTTCGTGTTAATCGGCCATTAAAATCGATATTTGACCCATTTATAATTGCGTTTTCCGAGCTGGATTATCATAATAATTTCGCTTAAACTATTGAATTATTCGATGATTATAAGTACCCATGAGAAAACGAAGTCGATCCATCTCATTTGCACCTTAACAACGAGATTTCAGTCGGTATTATAGTCCTAAAAGCAATGAAAGTCGAATGAAAGAGACGATGGCAAATGAGTGTAATTTTTTCGCAACTATAAAGAATAGAAATATCATTTCCTATCACCTAGGTCCTTAAAACTTATATTCTCGGTACTTTGGTCCTTCAGCCTAATTTAAAACCATATGGGGCCTGAACTCTATTGTAAATTGCTTATTGGGGACTGAATCCAAATTTATCCTTCAATTTTCCAGCATAATGACGAAGTTTAATGCATCGTACGATCGTATCGAACTCTAGAAATAAGCAAATTGTATTTATGTGTGACGGCTTTTGAAAAGTCAAATATTTTATGACAGTCTTCAATAGCTTTGGCGGCGTCAAACATGCTACTCTAGCAGAAATTTCGTCCGAAGTAGCATGCATGGTAATATCTTTTTCTCTTAGGAAACATAAGAAAAAACATTGTCTTATCTTGCCAATAATTATCTTTTTTAAATAATTTAATTTTATCCACTAAACGTGGTATTAGATATATTCATATGTTACTCAGCTCATATTCACCCAATATTATATAAAATTACTTGTTTGGATAAGATAACCATTCCATTCCACAATTGAAAACAAAAATATTAAAATCAAGCTCGATATTAAACCAAATTAATATCCATTCTTGACTTAAACATGCTCAACTATATTAAATGCCGTAGGCCCGAACCCATATATACAAACAACTTGCTCTCACACACTATCCAACTCTAATCTTTCATTGTCAACTCATAGACACGAAGCTCGTAGATCAGTTTCCTATTATCTTATTTTCATTCGTCCAATCTCCAACCGCAACTAATCAGTCATCCTACTAAAAATTATTAAAAACCCTAGAATTTTCCCACCTATTTGGGAATATTGAAACCCTATATATACACACACACACACTCATGACTCAACTCAACCCAAGCTCCATTTTTCAAACATCATCTGATATAAATTACAACTCTACTACAAGAAAAGCTTAAAACACAAGAAGTCAAAAAAGGAAATATAAAAAAGAAAGAAAATGAGCTCCTCCCAAAATCTAAAGCACCAAACTAATCTCCTCAAAAAGAGACTGAGCCGAGAGCAAATAAACCTTCTAGAAGCTACCTTCGACCCAACCCTAAAGCTCAAGCCCGAAAGAAAATTGCAGCTGGCCTGAGCCCTCAGCGTTCCTCCTAGGCAAATTGCAGTATGGTACCAAACAAAAGAGCTCGGTGGAAAAATCAGAATCTCGAAATGGATTTCTTTGCCGTACAAGGTAAGCTCGAATCAGCCTTAGCTGATAACAAACTGCTAGAAGAACAAGTTGTGAGCTTAAGGACTGAGCTTAATATGCTAATGAACCTCGGATGGTCACGCAAGCGCAACAAGACGAAGGGTTTCAGGCGTGTGTCAGCCACGCGCCGCCGTTTTCTTCTTATTCTTCTTCTTCTTCCCTGACGAGCTGCTGCCATGAGTCGACCCTGGAAGATTATGGTAATAATAATAGACTTGATGATGATAATGAGATTCGAGCTTCTTCCCAGTATAAGGAGCTTTATGATTGCTTGATGGTTGGTTCGAAGGGATCAGAGGTTGATCTTGTTAGGGATGTAAGAGGTTTCAATTGGCCATACAAATGGTAAATAGTTGTTTGATTTATTGAAATGCTGAAACGATTGAATGTCTTCTGAACTATGTATTTCCTAGTAGTGTTTTGGAAGAGTTATCTTTATAGTAAAGAATTTTTTTTTCTTCGAATTAGGGATTACATTATATTTATTTATTTGTAATTTTTGGCCTATTAGTTACAGTTTTTTGAAGTAAACGATTTCATTCCATAATGTCAGCTGGACAAAAATATTATAATGTAATTAGTAAATCAAAATTTAGAGTGACATCTACACATAAATACCTACTTGACTAAAATTTTTACAGATAGTTACCCATGTCAGAAATTTTTATAGATAGGTTATCCGATCCAATGTTTACCAGTTTCTTCTAGGGGTGTTCGTTCGGTACAAACCGAACCGAACCGAACCGAAATTTCGGTTCCCCCATTTCCAAAACCGAATACCGAACCGAATTTTCTCGGTTCGGTATTCGGTTATTACCGAATTTTTTTTCGCTTAATTCGGTACCGTATTTTCAATAAAAAAAGAATTTTAATTATATTTTAATTAATATATATTTTTAATATATTTTTGGGTTTATAAAAAAAAGTAATAATATATATGTTAATTTAAATATTACTGAAAATTCGTTTTTTAAATATATAATTTATTAAAATATAGTTATATTTGTAATATTAATAAAATATAATATTTTTTAATTTTAAAATTTTGGTTACTGAAATCCAAAACCTATACCGAACCGAATTACCGAAATTTTTTTTTTTAATAACCGAATACCGAACCGAATTTTTCGGTTTGGTTCGGTTTTGTACCGAATTTCCGGTTTTTCGGTTACTCGGTTCGGTTAACCGAATAACGCACACCCTAGTTTCTTCATTCACGCCGTGCAACACATTTATGTGGAAAGACCCCGTTAGAAAAGAAAATACAAAAATTATTAGTTATAAGAAAAGAAAATACGAAGATTCGTAGTGAATTGAGTTCAAGATTCTTACTACATTTGACTTGGAGGGTTTAATAATAATAGCAACAATAAGTTGACAGTTGGAAGTTGGGCCCGGCGGCTGTGGTCTTTGGAGGTGGAGGGGAATGGCACAGTGGGACTAATTATAGTTTGAAATATTTTGTATCTTTTCGTATATACAAAAAAAAAAAAAATTAAGTGTCGAAGTATTGAGAATTTTGCTAATTGTTCCAATGCAACGGTTCAGGAATAAAGTGTCATTAGAGAATTATATAGTTGGTCATACCTCTAGCCTCTGAAAAGCTTTTAGGATTGAATCGTCTCTAAAAATATTTCGCCGGGCTAGGACTGAATTATTGAGGAGTATAAGGATCTTGATGAAATATTATTGGTTTGGGTGTTTTCTGTTGAGATTCTCACGTGTGAGGACAAATGATGTCCCACATCGAAAGTTTCCAAGAAATTAAATGGGTATATAAGCTTGATGGTCAACTCCTCTTAACACCAATTGGTTTTAAGAAGGAACCCCATCAAGCTTATATCGGGCACCGATCCTCGTGTGACGCATGTGCGTGGGCCTCTTTAACGGTTATAATTACCGGAGGCCCGACCCAGAATTTCTACATGGTATCAGAGCGGAAAGATCAGACTCAATTAAAAAAAAATATACGGCGGGTTCGAAAAGAATGGCGTTCCTGTCCGATTAAAAAGAAATGGGTTCACACGTGAGGGGGGAGTGTTGAGATTCTCACGTGTGAGGACAAATGATGTCCCACATCGAAAGTTTCCAAGAAATTAAATGGGTATATAAGCTTGATGGTCCACTCCTCCTAACACCAATTGGTTTTAAAGAAGGAACCCCATCAAGCTTATATCGGGCACCGATCCTCCGTGTGACGCATGTGCGTGGGCCTCTTTAACGGTTAATAATTACCGAAGGCCCGACCCAGAATTTCTACTGGTCTTTGGTGTGTGGTTTAATCCTGACGAAATAACAGTTCGAACGTGGAGTCGAGACACGAGTAACCTAATACTCGATTTCGTAAGACGATATCACGTTGATATTACGTGTGCTCTCTGATAATGGCGTTCGTCTCCAAAATCATGAACTTATAATCGTAGCACCGCGATCGACTAAATATACGAAATACACAACTTTCTAACACTACATTAAGGACTAGGGACTTGGATGTGCAATGTTGTGAAATTTTTGGTGTTTTGATATGATTTTTTGTAGTTTTGGAGGACCTAATTGTAGGTTCTCATATTCATCTGATATTTGTCTTCAAGGTCACAATATCTTTAAGGTTCTCATATTCATATGATATATATATATATATATATATATATAATGAAAAATGTACAGCACGAATGGGGGTAAAAACCTTCGCAAAACAACCAGTAACATGCTACTGGATAAATAACTCAACAAACCGAAAGAATCAAGCAACCCTACCAAGCAACCCTCCACAAGCGTCGGATGGCAGCCCACTATAAGGCATATCTAGCAGGCGTAGTGGATATTCGAATCATGACACGATCAATGACACGAATCGCTCTGGAGTTGTGCTGACCCTCTCTCCATCGCGTATTATGCTTCTGCCAAATGTGGTAGACGAATGACGCTAAAATATGCATTTTCGCAGCCTGGAGAAGATGATTCCCACGTCACTTCCTCGGTGCCCAAAGAATCGCCATATGCTAGTCACATAGGTATCGCCCACCGCAACCGTAACATCAGAATCGTGTTGCGTGATCTCGCTCTGTAGCATATGACAAAGGCCGCAAGCCGTCGTGCCCCGCCCGCTGAGCCACCCATGGCTCGTCCCTCGTAGAAAGTCGGCCACAAAGTCCTAGCCAAAGGATGAACTTATGTCGCGGCACCCTTAAACATCCACCAAAAAGAGAGGCCCAAGCAACCGCTGGTCGTCTATATCGTATCGCCTCCCTGAATGAACTAACAGTACCTCGCCCATCCAAAGTCCCCCTCCATCGAACCTCAATCAACCTCCCTCATGTGAACCTGCGGTAATACTAACGGCTGATCTCCATATACTCCGCTGTCGTTCGTCGTGGTCAGTTCCAAAGCGAGGGTTCACCAGCCATGGATCCTTCCACAACCACGTCCTTGAGCCATTCATTTGATATTGTTTTTGAGTAAACAAAGTCAAAGCTAAAGTGAATGTTGGGTACTAATTATACTTTAAGAAAATGTGAAAGACTAATTAAGCAAAAACTTTAGGGCCCAACTGAACCGTCTAAAACTTATACGGGATCGAAATGTAGTTACGAAAAATATATATACTCAATTGAATTTTCAGATAGTGTAAAGAGTATAATAATCAGTTTTGGCGTTGATTGATTTAGTACTAAAGGTTTTATTAATGTTCAAATAAGTACAGGTACTTACTATTAGAAACTGATCCCTGTGACTCATTAATTTATTAAGCACTATAATAATCTCCCAAATAAATACAATCGTCACTCTTGCATTGTGATCGCCCTTTCAATATAAACCTATACTTCAATAGTACCATATAGAGCCGTAAACCGTGGGTAGTTACATATTTACGTAGGAATACATAACCTTAATTAAGTTTGATTAGATTTAAAAGATTTTGGAAAAGAAGGTGAAAAAGGACAAAAGTAATATAATAAATTTGATTTTTTTTTCCTCGATAAAATCCAACGTCACACATTGCCCACATGCCTGCCAAGTTACTTTTTATTAGGTGTCTCCAACGAAACTGAAGAAGATTCGAAGGCTAGAAGAACATGACAACATTAGTGGGGTAGGAAACTCATGACCTAACAATTAAAAAAAAGACCTTGTCCATTAAATACTGAAGAGATGCTTATCCAGACCAGGTTCAATGGACCTAACTAGTAAACTGGTTTTATAAAAAAAGGGTTCTTAGATCTTTCAGATGATCATTGCATGCCGCATATAGTGGACACAAATTACATACGCAGGTATCGTATTTTCTCTCTCTCTTTTTTTTTTTTTGATTTTTTTTTGATTTATTCATGAGTTTGTTGTGATTGGTTATGATCAATTATATATCATCAACCTTGAAGGCCACAAAGTTATTTTGGGTTTTATGCAGTTATTATTCTTGGAGAAAAGAGACAACGACCCCTTCATGATCCAATTAAGAAAAATGACTCCGAGGAAAGGAATGGGTTGAAAGAAAAAGACTACCTTTGTATTTCGATGATTGTATCTGAGTTCCCTCTTCATACTTCACTCGTTTTGTTTTATTATTAGAGTGAATAAACGCAGATTGTTATGTTGGTTGGCCTTCTGCGTGTGTTATTTGAATTCGAAGAGAATAATAAGGTGCGGTTTAGTTTGGCTTCTTATTTACAAAGCGTCTTTCGCGTCTCTCGCTTTTAAAATTTGTAGATGGTTTCCTTGGATTTATTTAGATTGATTCTTCTATGAGCTTATTGATCGAACTTTTAGGTTGTTTTTCTTGGAAATCCGGTTCTACCAAAATTTCGCCCAACATCCGCCGGAAATAATAAAACTGGAGAACTCAAAGATTCAGCGTCGAAAACCCTCTGTTAACGAAGAGGAAAAACCACACGGGCAACAAGGCAGCAGAAAATCCACTATGGGACTATTACAATCACACAATTCTTCTACGCTCTTTACACCCAAAAACGACAACAACAACCCGAAAGTAATTCTACGGGCTAGCTTAAACTCTCACCCAAAGGAATTTCCTTAGAGTTAATTGTTAAATAACACTCTAATGTGTTGACGTGCCTATAACTCAGGTACAGCCCTCCTTATAGAGGAGAGAGAACCCACACGCCTTATTGTTATATCCGGTGTGGGATAAATAACAAAGGCACAACATGAGCCTAAGCCCAACAACCTCCACCTTGTGACCTTGTCCGTCTTGACACCTTCACCAGCCGAAGATCCACATGGCTTTCTCCATCATGCTCCACCATAAAAGCATATCCACTTGGAATCGCAACCAAGCATTTTCTTCATGTCGAAATAACCTTGCTGAATCTATGGTGCAACTTTCATGCTTGGGTTGCTAGGAAGTTCATCAGCCGTCGACACGAAATTTTCCACCACACACCATGCATCAACGCCAACCAGTGCCCATGTGTAAACTGTGGACCCACTAATAGTAACACGCCATCTCTCATGACACTTAGCGACATGCCATAAGGACGCCCTTGTCTCTCTTGGTAAAACTCATCTGTGGAGAGAGAGATAAATTTTAGCGTCTTTTTCCCGATATCTCCACTTACCGAGACCTGGAGCTGCTTGCCGAACCTGCTCCACCTTTCTGACAATTTCTTTTCACGTGCCCAGATTGTCAACATGTCCAGCAAATCGCACCAGCCTCAGTACTGCTGGTAGCAACCGCCTTTGGGAACTTCCTTGCTCTTCAAGCCTTGTGTAACCCCGACTGGATCAATACATCCTTGACTTGCACTTGCCACAAGCCAAATTTGATTCTTCGGATCGAATTTCTCCCCATAAAATCTTGGATAGATTCGAAAACCAATTTCTAGACATATTCGTGATTAGTGAAACAACTTCGTAGAAAATCGAAAGCAACACGTTTTGCCGAAAACCCTTCGGCGCTCAAGCTCCACCCTCACTAGCTCCACCGCAACGAACAAACCTCTTGGTATCTTTTCTGATGTTGAAGATCGGACAATGCTACACCACAGAGCATACTCAGAACACCAATTAGGTTTAACCTCGCTCCGATACCACTTGTTGGGGAAGTTTCGGCTGTATCGAAAATTTCGCCCAAGATCCGCCGAAAATAATAAAACTGGAGAACACAGATTTAACGTGGACAACCCTCTGTTAACGAAGAGGGAAAAACCACCCGAGCAACAAAGCCGCAAAAAATCCACTATGTGACTACTACAATTACACAATTTCTTCTACGCTCGCCTACACCCAAAACCCGACAGCAAACAACCCGAAAGTAATCCTATCGCTAACTTAACTCTCACCCAAAGAGAATTTTCCTAGAGTTAATTGTAACACAAATAACTTTCTAATGTATTGGTGTGCCTATAATTCAGGCCTAGCCCTCCTTATATAGGAGAGGGAACCCACACGCCTTATGTTATATCCGTTGTGGGATAAATAACAAAGGCACAAAAATGGGCCTAAGCCCAACAATTTTGCAGAGACGAGTTTCACCCCATTCAAGCTTTCTTTGATCTCTCTATACACCTTTTGAACCAGGAGTATTTAGATGCATCATCAGAGAGTTTTACGTATCTTTGAGTAATTATTTACTTCAACATTAATACATAATATAATAGCAAGAAATTGAAATTAGTTATCTTCCAATTTCGACATTATTATTGACCGCTGCATGCCTTATAAATATTCAGCCATCATCATCTCAGTGTAATAAACTCACAATAATATGTTGAGGACTTCATTTTCCATTTTATGATTTCAATTTTCTTTGAGGCAAAGTCGCTAATCAATTTCGTTAATCTCTAGTGCTGATTGTGTGTGTGTGTACATATATTTACTAGTAAAGTCGACGCCCAATTGGAACATTGTGGATTCCTCTCATCCGTATTCC
>JAPQWV010001544.1:0-82771 GCA_027422505.1 Craterostigma plantagineum
CCCCCCCCCCCCCCCCACCCCCCCCCCCCCCCCCCCCCCCCCCCCAAAAAAAAGAACCCAACACATTCTCAATAAATAACTCAGATTTTAGCCACATATCATTCATCACCATAGCGTAGCACCCTCTTCCAATCATAAAAAAAAAAAGGAAAGCATGAAGAAACACATTTTATATATTCGTCCTCATCTTGTTAGCATCATCATCGTTTTCTTCTTGCAAGAAAGCTGCTACTTCCTTTTCGGACAGCAACAAACTACTTTGTCTCATCCCATGAAAGCCCGATGCCAAGACAATGAGCACGATTCGGGGCTAGTCGAGATAAAGCCCAACGTACCCCTCGGGTGGCGTTTTCTGCAATAATCTTTTTGGTAAAAGTCTATTCTTCTGCCACTTTTATTGGGGACGCAAACAGAAGGTTTTCGACGTTTATGACGATGCTATTTATAACAGCAGAGCGTGTCAGCATGGAAAGGACGTACGTTGTGTTTGGGATGTTAGGGTTGATGGGTTTTATCTTGGTGGCTTTAGGAAGTATGAATGGGATTTAGAATAATAACAACACATTGTTTGTGTGTCATTACTTAGTACTCTATATTGATAATAATGTTAGAATTTGGATTATGGGCCAATATTCAACTTTCGTGTGCCATCTTGATTCATAACTATGGATCTTCGGTCATCTCCGACCGAAAAACTCAATCTCAAAAGCAAACACATCCCTAAACTCAAAATGCAGGAACTCTTCTCCAACCATTCAACTCATTCACAATCTCAAAAGATAATTTGTCAATATTCTCCTTGGCATCAACTTTTATAATTTTTCAATGCGAACTACATATGATATAATTTTTCAATATTAACACATAACAAATAAATGATATTTTCTTAGACTAGATTTTGTAATAATTATTTTAAATATTTTATTTACAATTTTGAACATTATTCATGTGGTATAGTAATAAAAACAATTAAATAATAGAAAGCTAATTATAGTAATTTATGTAATAAAAGTTAATTACTAAATTTAATATGAGTTGCTTTGTGAGAGATAAAAACTTGTGCTTTAATGTTAAATGAAAACGCATGTATGCGTTCTATATTAACAAAAAAGATTAGATGATTCTTGGTATTTTACAGATTATCACATTATATTAAATAGAAGTTAATATCCTTCCATTTCAAAAGATTTTAGACCACGCCCATAAAAGAAATACTATACTTGAATGACCCACAATTTGATTTCTTTCGACTTCATGACCAAAATCATCCACTCACATTCTCAGTATAAAAATGCAGCTAACCATCGTTCTTTACCATAGCATTCCATAATACAGTCAAACAAAAAAAAATAGAAAAAAGAATAATGAAGAACACACTCATCTTTTTCAACTTGTTAATACTATCATCATCACCATATTACAAGAACAATGTTGCTACACTTACAGACAACAACAAGCTAACGTGTTTCCTATCAAACAAAGTTACGGTAACCGTAAAAAACGAAGTCCCTAAAAACTGGCCACCTTTGGTCGCCCGATGCCAAGACAAGGGGCATGATTCTGGTCGCCTCGAAATCCTTCCAAACGTGCCCTTGGAATGGAATTTCTGCAGAAATAATTTCGGAGAAGTCTCTTCTTCTGTCACCTTTATTGGGGACAGAAACAAAATGTTTTCGACGTTTATAATGATGATTTGTATAACAGTGGAGCTTGTCAGTATGGAAAGTACATTAATTGTGTCTGGGAGGTTAAGGCAGATGGGATTTATCTACATAGCACCAAGAAATATCAATGGGAAGGGTAATATATTGTTACCTTTAGAGTATATCGATGATTTTTATGTTAGAATTTGGATTATGATGGGCCACATACTCAACTTCTTGTCATCTTTCTTTCCTCTGTTTCTACGATTTTCGAAAGTTGAGATGGCATTTGCGTCACGCGTAGTTTGGAGATTTGAAATTGCAACGGAAACATAGAAAAGATTTAGTTTTTGTTAGAAAAAAAGTAGATGGTTCTTGATAATTCTTAGCGTAGGTGATGAGTAATAACACAATTTATGAAATTTGTGGATAATTAACATGGTATGATATTTGCAGTCAACAAGTAGGAAAAGATTTTAGGAATAAATCTTTATTTTAAACATATATATTTAAACATATATAATCATCCAACTCACACGTTATTCATCATAAAATTCAACACGAAACGATGTATGAGGAAAAGATAACACAGTACACGTGTTATTTTATGTAAAAAAAATTCAAAGTCAACCATCCAAATAAAAGAAATGCTACACACGAATCACACAAAATCTGCATCTTTGATTTCATTGATCGTTAGAGAATTCAATCAAAATGAAGCATGATTTCCTTAATATCACCAAATACATCCAATACATTCTCAATATAAGAATGCAGTGATAGGTTGAGTGGGTTGGTGCAGTAATCCACCCACCCACTTACTAATACTATTATTATATTAATATATATTTAGGTATAAATGAGCTAAGCAATGACTAATTATTATTGTTATTTAGCTTAAGCTCTAGCCTATAAATAGGCTTCACAAGCTCATTGTAAAAAGATATACCAACACCAAAACCAATAAAAAGAGAGGGAGGAAAGAAATAGAGGGTAGAGAAAATATTGAGGGTTTGTTCGGTATTTGCCCCGACTATAAAGAGAGATAGTGAGTGTTTTCTCCTTTATAGATTGAGAGGTTGTAACCCCTGTTTTTACCCCAGTAATAAATTTCTACCTCGCCCCTGGTTTTTTACCCCAAGTCAAAAAGGGGTTTTCCACGTAATTTCTCGTGTCCATTTAATCCTCACAGTCATTTCCAATATTATTCAGTTGTCCACTTCGCAACAAGTGGTATCAGAGCCAGCCCTGATTGATATTCCGACTATGCTCTGTGGTTGCATCTTTATCTGCTCTTCCACATCAGAAAGGATATCGAAAAGGTTTATCGCTACAGAAGAGTTTTTTGGCAAGTCGTGACAATAGACTGTGTAAGTAAGTTCTGTTAGGTGGCTGGTGCCAAGAACAGATTGTGACCCCACCAGATCTCATCTGGAAATTTACTTAGAAGGGTAATTTTGCTAGAAAGTTGGTCGCTACCCTTTCTGCAAATTATCTGATCAGTATTGTTTGGCTGGACTGTTGAATTTCTCCTACGATAGCGACGTGGGAAAAATGGCAGCTAAAAATAAAATTGAGAAATTCAACGGGAGAAACTACTCACTGTGGAAAATGAGGATAAAGGCAATTTTACTCAAAGAAAATTATCTGGAGGCCATCACTGACAGACCAACAACTATTACAAGTGATGCCAAATGGAGGAAGATGGACGGGAGGGACATCGCCAATATTCATCTACATTAGCAGATGACGTATTATCAAGCGTCGAAGAGAAAACTAGTGCGAAAGCAATCTGGGATCATCTAGAGAAGCTGTATCAAGTCAAGTCACTCCACAGCCGAATTTTCCTGAAAAGAAAATTATACCGTCTACGAATGGAAGAATCTTCTTCAGTGACCGAGCACATCAAAGAAGTTGAATACTTTGTTCTCTCAACTTAAAGACTTGGACTACAAAATAGAGCCAAGTGAACGTGCTGAGCTTTTACCGCAAAGCCTGTCAGACTCCTACGATCAACTCGTCATCAATCTGAGCAACAACCAAGCTGCGGGAAAACTTATCTTCGATTGCAGCTGCGGTTCTCGAAGAAGAAAGTCGGCGCAATAACAAAGAAGATAAGTTGATAATGTCCCAACAGGCAGAAGCGTTGACAGTGATGAGGGCAAGATCAGGAGCACGTGGTCCAAAAGTGAGCAGAAAACGGACAAGACCCGGAGAGTCTGGTCCAAGTGGGAGTCAAAAACGGCAAAACCTTATTACGAAAATAAAATATAAATGTTACCAATGTGGCAAGAAAGGTAATCAGAAGAAAGATTGTTGGGCTCTAAATAAAAATCCCAACGCCCAAGGAAATGCCGTCAATACTACCGACGATGGAATTGCCTTGGTGTGTGAAGCCGCAACCACTATCGCTGAAACGGGAAGATTCAACGATGTGTGGCTCATCGACTCAGCAGCTACTTTTCACATGACATCTCGAAAGGAATGATTTCATCAATACGAGCCAACCTTTGGAGGATATGTCTACAGCTGCAATGACCAAGTGCTGAAGATTGTTGGGGTGGGTACGGTCCAAATAAAGATTTACGACGGCACTGTGCGTACCATCCATGCTGTGCAACTTGTGGAAGGCTTGAAGAAAAACCTGTTGTCCGTGGGGCAACTCGATGATCTTGGTTTCAAAATTGAATTGGAGAACAAGATCGTGAAGGTTTCCAAAGGAATGCTGGTGGTGATGAAGGGAGAAAAGATAGCTGCAAATCTATACACGCTGAAGGGAGAGACTCTGCAAGAAGGGCAGGCATCCGTTGACACGACAAGTTCA
Source organism: Craterostigma plantagineum (assembly GCA_027422505.1). NCBI lineage: Eukaryota > Viridiplantae > Streptophyta > Magnoliopsida > Lamiales > Linderniaceae > Craterostigma > Craterostigma plantagineum. The sequence goes on from JAPQWV010001544.1 coordinate 4,468, forward strand.
AATGAAAAGTCCACAATGACTTGGCACAAGAAACTTGGCCATATGTTTGAACAAGGCATGAAAATTCTTGCGCAAAAGAATCTACTTCCTGGTCTCACGACGGTGATGCTACCATTCGGCGTGCATTGCATTGTGAGCAAACAGCATCGCTTGAAGTTCCCTCCATCGAATTCTAAAAGCAAAGAAATTGTAGAATTGATCCATTCTGATGTATGGCAAGCACTGATCCCATCCTTGGGAGGAGCCAACTACTTCGTATCATTCATAGACGACTACTCCAGGAGATGCTGGGTGCACCCAATCAAGAAGAAGGACGACTTGTTTCATGTCTTCAAAACTTATAAGGCGCGAGTTGAACTTGAAACCGGCAGAAAAATCAAATGTCTCCGGTCAGATAATGGAGGGGAATATACTGGCAAAGAATTCACCAAATTCTGCAAAGGCGCGGGCATCAGAAGGCAGTTCACAACGGCTTACACTCCACAACAAAATGGATTGGCAGAGCGGTTGAATAGGACCATGTTGGAAAGAACAAGGGGTATGTTGAGAACTGTTGGCCTGGAGAAGTTCTGGGTAGAAGCGGTCTGTACCGCCTGTTACGTGGTGAATCGGGACCCATCTACTGCTATAGAGATGCGGACACCGATGGAAATGTGGACTGGTGCACCTGCAGACTATTCAAACCTCCATATATTTGGAAGTTCAACGTATGCGATGTACCACAACCAAGAAAAAACGAAGTTGGATCCAAAGTTCAGGATATGTCTATTCTTAGGGTACGCTGATGGAGTAAAGGGGTATCGCTTGTAGGATCTCACTGACCACAAAGTAATTATCAGCAAAGATGTTATCTTCCTGGAAGATAGCAATGAGGAGCAAGTCGAAAATGATAGCAGTTCAAAAGGCGTGACAAAGACTACATCGATGAAAAGAACATTGGAACAATATAATTGTTCTGAAGCTAAACCGACGCACGAAGAGCTCAACCTAGTCGCGGCTGAAGTACCAGATCTCTAGCGGTCATCACACGAGCGTAGGCCACCAAGTTGGCATTCTGACTATGAAATAGAGTGCATACTGTTTTCTAACTGAGGATGGAGAGCCAACCACTTTCCAAGAAGCACTGAATAATCCAGATGCGAGTCAGTGGATTTCAGCAATGCAAGAGGAAATGGAAGCTCTCTATAAAAATAAGACATGGGAGTTGGTGCCATTACCGCAAGGAAGAAAACCCATTGGCAAGAAAGAAGGGATTGACTTCAACGAAATTTTCTCACCGGTGGTACGACTTACAACAGTCAGGGTGGTCTTGTCAATGTATGCTACATTCGACTTGCATCTTGAGCAGCTGGACGTGAAGATGGCCTTTCTCCATGATGACCTGGATGAAGAAATGTATATGCTTCAACCAGGAGATTTGGAGGAACAAGGAAAATAAGATCTGGTTTGCAGATTGATCAAATCTCTCTACGGGCTCAAACAAGCACCTCGATGCTGGTATAAAAGATTTGACTCCTTCATAATGAGTCTTGGCTACAACAGGCTATATTCATATCCTTGTGTGTATTTCAAGAGATTTGGGGATGATGATTTTATCATATTGCTGTTGTACGTCGATGATATGCTGGTAGCTGGACCCAACAAATGTCTTATCTCAAATTTAAAGACTCAACTAGCCAGTTCGAAATGAAGGACTTGGGACCAGCAAACAAAATTCTTGGTGTGCAAATATCTCGAGACAGAAGCAAGCGAAAGATTTGGCTTTCCCAGAAGAATTATTTGAAGAAAATCTTGCGAAGGTTCAACATGCAAGATAGTAACTCAATATGTACTCCTCTTGCTGCTAATTTCAAGCTATCCTCTGAGATGTGTCCTACAGATGAGACGAGAGGATAGAGATGTCTCGACTACCATATGCATCGGCGGTAGGAACTTTAATGTTTGCAGTGATCTGTACCACACCAGACATTGCCCATGCAGTGGGAGTTGTTAGCTGAAACATGTCCAACCCTGGCCGGGAGCACTGGAGTGCTGTTAAGAGGATTTTCAGATATACCAAGGGAACCTCTGATCTTGCCTTATGTTACGGATGTACAGATTTGACTGTCCATGGTTTTGTTGATGCAGATTATGCAGGTGAACTTGATAAAAGTAGATCCACAACCGGATATATGTTCAATCTTGTTGGTGGTGTTGTAAGATGGATTTCAAAACTGCAGTCTACTGTTGTAACGTCAACAACGGAAGCAGAATATGTCGCAGCTACGTAAGCCAGTAAAAAGGCAATATGGTTGAAGATGTTGCTGGAAGAACTCGGCCACAAACAGGAGAATAGTGTTCTGTATTGTGATAGGCAGAGTGCGTTGCATCTTGCAAGGAATCCAGCATATCATTCAAGAACCAAACACATCCGGGTGCAATATCGTGACCAAGTGGAAGAGGGAACAGTGGACATGCAAAAAGTTCATACTGCAGATAATCTGGTAGACTACATGACTAAAGCAATTCATGTGGACAAGTTTATATGGTGCCGTTCCTCCTGTGGATTGACAAAATCTAAGTAACATGAAAAGGCGAGCTAGAAGAATGGTAGGAAGATATGATTGGGTTCAATGAAATCTTCAAGTGGGAGATTGATAGGTTGAGTGGTTTGGTGCAGTAATCCACCCACCCACTTCAACTAATACTATTATTATATTAATAACATATTTAGGTATAAATGAGCTAAGCAATGACATAATTATTATTGTTATTTAGCTTAAGCTCTAGCCTATAAATAGGCTTTTTACGCTCATTGTACAAAGATATACCAACACCAAAACCAATAGAGAGGGAGGAAAGAAATAGAGGGTAGAGAAAATATTGAGGGTATGTTCGGTATTTGCTCCGACTATAAAGAGAGATATTGGGTGTTTTCTCCTTTATAGATTGAGAGGTTGTAACCCCTGTTTTTACCCCAGTAATAAATTTCTATCTCGCCTGTGGTCTTTTACCCCAAGTCAAAAAGGGGTTTTCCACGTAATTTCCCGTGTCTATTTAATCCTCATAGTCATTTCCAATATTATTACGCTGTCCATTTCGCAACATGCAGCCTCCATACTCCCATCATTCGTTACACAAAAAAGATAGATAAATGGATATGAAGAACACATTCATCTCTCTCGCCTTATTAATACTATTATTATCATCATCGTCTTCTTATTGCATGAGCTTTGCTTCTTCAATTGCATTTACGAACAACAACAAACTATATTGTTATATGTTTAAGTATTTATGTATATGAATAGTGTCATGCTTAATATAATAGTATTTAAAATTAATAATAATTTTTAATTTTATGTACTGGCAAAATGGTAATTAATATGAATTAAGCACATCAAATAGCAAATCTACTTTAGTATCATGTTCACTTCACTCCTAAGTTTTTGTAGTTCAAAATATCATGGTTATTCCTTGGCCTTTCTTTTAACAAATTTACGGTTTTTTCTTTTCGAGAATAATATTGCTTTTCAAACCATATGAAGTCTATTATGTACTTCCTCCGTCCCATTTAATTCTTCCCAAAGATTAGTGGGCACGGAGATTAAGAAACTACATTATATTAATATTATAGTATACTTTTAAGGTACGGAGAGAGAAAACTTATTAGTGGGCACACAAATTAAGAAGTCTTTTTTTTAATATAAATGGTGTAATTAGCTTAATAATTGGAATAACTTTTTACCAAAAATGGAAATGGGAAGAATTATGTGGGACGCCCGAAATAGAAAGTTGGGAAGAAATAAGTGGGACAAAGGTAGTATATACTAAGAGGGAATCCACTGGTTCTCAGCCAGTTTTTCTTAGGCAACATGTCACCATCAATTTAAAATAAAAAATATGTTTCCCCTTCATTAAATAATAAATTACGTTATTGTGGATAAACATTTGGTAATCTCATTGCAGCCTGCAGGCTTTGGCACTCCAAAGGATAGTCCATCTTTTGTTCCCATTGGTTCATCAAACGGTAGTAGATTACACGTCATAAAGGTTTTTCTCATCTTTTACCTCTTTCACAATAACTTCAACCAAGGTTATTAACCATAGAAGTGTGGCGCCCCGCCTACGACTACCCTTTTTTCTGATATCAAATTACATGACTAACTATAATATGAGGTGAGGAGCTTAGGGTCATGTTGGAAGAGGTCCTGGGTTCGAATTTCATCCATGTGACATTTTCCTAGGCCTGCCCACATTGGCTCAGACATGTGCGATTGACCTGGTCGGCATGCTTAGCAGGTAGTGGGTCGGCCCTGGAGTTTCACCATCGGTTTTCCCCGGTTACCAAAAAAACTATAATATGATGATGATATCGTGCAGAAATGTGTATAAAATTTTTCTTTTCATAAAAACCCATCATGTACAAGACAAAATATAGATCAGACCCCTACATACATATGAAATATCTACCCTCGTACACATGCGCAACAATCAAAATGTAACGGCCCGCCACATAGGTCATTATCTATGTACACACCAGCATCAAAGCTCGTGGAAGTCCCCAAAAGATCAGCCTTGCCATCTATTACGATCACGTACCAAACTCGCGAGCACCTACAACACATAAAAATTGGAGATGAGCTATAAAGCTCGGTAAGTAAAAACTATGCATGTCGTGCAAGTGACACTCCCGCAAAGGCATCCGCGCCAATGCATCTTAATCCTCATATCTCAGTCTCTTTCTCATTTCACACAGCACGCGGCTCACTTGCTATGCACGATAATGAGCACAATCCAATATGGATCACTATGATAGTGACCTACGCTGGTTGGCCTATGCTAGGTTTCCCTAGGTCGCCACGTCTCAGGTCGTCCACTCTGCCATGCGATAGCCTACGGTGGGTAGCCTACGCTAGGGTTTCCCCCTAGGTCGCTCCTTCCCCAGGTCGCTCCTCGCCGCTAATAGGGCAGTTGCCTACGCCAGAGGCGGATCTATTCATGTAATATATATATATATATATATATATATATATATATATATATATATACGAATAATAGATATAGGATTTTGTTCTGTAAATATTCAGCAAATCGTTCCTAGCCTGATGGTTGAGGAAGTAGTCATATGTACTCTTGACCCGGGTTCGATTCCCATGAGGTCTCAAGGTATTACTTTTTTTGCACTAATAATAAACAATGTGACATGGCCCAATCAAAGTAAGAAATATTTGCTCAATTTGGCCCAATCAAAGTAGAAATAATTGCTCGATTTGGCTGGCAAGAAAATGGGGACACGTTGGCCCAATATCAAAGCAGAATTACTAACAAAATTCGCAGAACTGAGGTTAGTGCAGAAAATTCATAGGTTAGCATTGCATAAAATTCGTTAGTTTTATCATGCTTGATACACTAACTTTATTAGTAGTATATATTGAGTGAGAATTTGCTATAAATGTGAGCATGGACTCCATTATTGAAGTCTTCAAAAATCTAAGAGAACGTCGAATTCCTTTTAGTTCGAAAGTTTTATTTCTTATGCTTAACCTTATCCTTCAAAGTATTGTTTTCCAATTGACGATGTAGTAATTTTAGCTTACTTATTCTATTTATTCTTCACGCCCCCCCCCCCCTCCCCCGGGTATATACTTCTGGATTCGCCCCTGGCCTACGCCAGGTAGCCTACGCTAGCATAACTAGTAGCTAGGTCGCTCCTTCACTGGGTCGCTCCTCCTACCTCAATAAAATATCAGTATAACAGACAACGTCTCACGCCGTCATGGTGCCATAGAAGTAACCCCGACTCAACTGTGAGTCGACATCAAATGCCTGCATATGCAAATTTCATGCGGTCTCAGGAGATCAATACCGTGCATGCTCACATCCATAATTCCCCAAATGATTCGTGCATGCACATGTTTATGCCACATAAATAATATGATAAATCAATCGCTTACCATGCAGCATATATAACGCGTTTAGGTGTTGTGGTTGAAGTTTCCACTTACATGATGTCCTTGATATATTAACCTCCTTGTGAATTTGTTAATTTTCGACCCTTAAATACGAAAATGTCATAATGTTAGTTTACTAGCTAAGTAACTGGAAGAATATTCAAACTACCTAAGTGCTGAAAAGTCCATGTACCGAAAATATTTATCGAAAATATGTACGTTTAAATTGGGTTTGAAAATCATTAAAGCTCGAAAATCTGTTAAGTGTCGAAGTTCGGTTTCGAAAATAATATGTTTCGAAAATCAGCTTCGAAATTCACCTAAGTCCGGTTTCGAAAATAATGTGCCTTGCCTAAGCCATGATCATCTGTCAATTTTTTAGCAATGTTGTGTTCAAATGGCCTATCTTATTAATTTTTCCAATATATTAATTTAGTTTTTATACTCCACGTGAACATGCCACATCAGCATCTTATGTGTCGATCTATGACACCTAACATGTGTTGATTCATGCCACATCACATTTGATGTTGAAGTGGCATGCTGATTTGACACGCATCGTGCCAAATCAGCAGGTGTCCATTTAAGGTGCTCACATCCTCAATTTTTATAATGCTTAATTTATTAAAAAGTTCATGAATCAAGTCAAATACTATTTGACCATGCAGTTAAAAATGGGCTTATAACTTGTAAAAGACCAATAATAGTTTGAATATGGGCCCAACTAAAGTTAAATGGGCCTACATATGACTGCAATCCTAGCCCGTACCCGACCCAATTATTAAGCGGATCTGATGTCGGGTTACAAACCGGCCCATTTATTTCTGACATTTTCGACTAAAAAAGAAAAATTAAAAGGAAAACAGAGAACAGTTTGGGGCCCACAAGAAACTGGGACAACCTCTGCGTGGTTTAGAAATAACATTACATCAGCTGATGATCGATTGAATGGTCCTAGCGGGTCTTTTTAAAAAATAGCCTTTGACGCGGTCAAGTTTAAAAAAATAGCACTCTTGACTTTTTTTTTGGTCAATAGCACTCTTTTTAATTAACACTTAATCATCTTCTCGTAATCCCTTATTATTAATAAAAGAAAAAGAAAAACAAAAATAAAATACAACGTGAAATGAATTAAAAGCTGCACGTCCATTTTGCAGCAGAAAGCATTCATTCCACCTCACCCAATTATTCTTCTTCTTCTTCGTCCTCGTCCTTAAGAGAAATCACCTACAATTTCTTCTGCTTCTGCAAGGCAGTCGACCCGACTTCATATCAGCTTCTTCACAGGCGAAGGAACACTCGAAAGTCCTCAGTGAAAGAATTGGAACCTGACGCCTCACTGTATGTAAGTATTTTTCCTGGTCGTATTTTGAATATAACCATCTAAATTTGTAACTCTCAGTCCTAAACCCTGCTTCGAAGTAAATGGGTTCTCCCAGCTTCGAAATTCCGGTTTGGACTGCCGAACATGTTCAATTTTCGCTTTTTAAAACGTCCAGTTGGTCAGGGGACCCTGCTTGAAAGTAGGCAACCCGCGCGTTAGATCACGGGACCCTAGATAGAAGCATGAGTCCCGCACATAAATATACGGGACCCGCACATAAATTCATGGGACCCGCGCATAAATTCATTGGACCCGCGCATAAATTCATGGGACCTCTATACCATCAGTGCATGGTTCCCGCACATTAGTGCCTGCGCATTAGATCTTGGGACCTGCACATAAATTCAGGGGACCTGCGCGCAAAAACAGGGGACCCGCGCATAATCGCTTCTTATTGATAGGTCCCATGCCCCTATACACTAGATCTTGGGTCCCGTGCACAAGAGCTTTGGTCCCGCGCATTAGAGCTTGGGTCCCGTGAACTAGAGCCTGGGTCCCGTGATATATGTTAGGGTTTTCGAAAGGTCTTACGGTTTTGCAAGCTGTAGGGCTTCAATTAATTATGTCTACATTATAAAAACACACATCATCCGAAAATAACATTTTTAATAATCCCAGAAACAAATCGACCAAGAATGCTGACGGACGCCCAAATCGTCGCCCGCCTCCAGGAAATCGTCCGTAACTCGGACCCCCGGACTACCACGGTCGGCGCCGTCCGCCGCCATCTAGAGGCCGACCTCGGCGTCGACCTCTCCCAAAGGAGACAGTTCATCGTGTTTGAGATCGACAGATTCTTAAACGGCGACGACCCTCCTATCGAACTCGACGGCGACGGCATCTGCGATGGTATGAGCGAAGTGATCGAAGGACAAGCACCCGAGGCTGTCCGAAACGAAGACGACGAGGCTGAGAGCGAAGTGATGGTAGGCCCAGGTTGGATCGAGGTTGTCCGAAACGACGCCGTGAAGGAGGATGTCGACCAAGCTCCGGTTGGAGAAGGGCGAGAAGGGTAGAATAGTAAATTATTTAATAATTTTATGCTATTGTATTGTACGTGAATCTAAGTATTTATGTTTAATTTGAAGTATTATATATTATGAACCTGATATATATTTTAATTGTATTTTAAATTGAATGAACTATATTTTATAATATATAATTAGGTTTAAAAATATATAGATAGCTGTATTTAATTAGGTTACTTATGTAAGAAACATAAAGGGGTATAAAAGAATTTACAGGTTTTACTGTAGCGATTGGCAAACAACGGACCCGTGATATAACAGTAAAAGTAAAAAAGCAACCACCACTTTAACTTTCAATTCAATTCAATTGTCTTTTCTCCTGCACACCAAACGTTTTGCAAATCGTTTCTCTGCAAGTAAAACCCAAATCCGAACCTCAATCTACAATGGCAATCAGCGGGAACACCCAGAGAGTGAAGGTATTTGTTCTACTCTTCGTCTTCAATTTAACGGATCGAACCCTAATTTTCAAAATCGGACCCGTGCTTGCAAGCATAGGACCGTGATTGCAAGCATAGGACCGTGATTGCAAGCATAGGACCTTGCTTAGAAGTAGTGCGTATTTTCACGGCACCGCCCATAAGATGATGGTCCCGATGATGGTCACAGCACGGGTCCACTGCGTAGCGTGGGTCCCGTGACCTTGCGCCTGCGAAGAACAACACGGGACCCGTGCGCTACGAGCAGGGGACCCCTGTGTTATAAGCAGGGGAGCAGGGGACCCCTGTGTTATAAGCAGGGGACCCACGCTTATTCACAGGGGACCCATGTCTGGACCATCATCTTGTGGGCGGGTCCCGTTAAAATTCGCACAGGTTTCGTGTAAATTCACACAGGTCCCCTGTCAATATTCATACCAAGTAATTGGCTACAATGTGTTTTACGTATAAATTAGGTTGTGATGAAGAAGCAGTTCGACACAGTGGACGAAGTTCCTGATTGCCGTCCTGCGGTGAGCTCGTTATACAGCGACACCAGCGAGTTGATAAGACGGTGTCTTAACCAGGATGAGTTTCAGTTTTTTTGTGCCTCGAGTCCGTTCGGCCGCCTTGTTATGGCCGAGCCGGATTTTAAGCTTTCGCTTCAGTTGTTGTGGTACCTCATCGCAAGGCAGACCACGATGCACAACCGTGAAGAGCTCTGGATGGTTATTGGCAATAGGCCACTCCGATTTTCAAAATCGGATTACTGCCTAATCACCGGGCTCAAGTTCGAAGCCGCGATACCGGCGGTGAATGAAGACGAAGCATTCGCGAGGAGACATTTTGGCGGTAGAGCCCAAATTCGCTTGTCTCACGTCAAGATTGCGTTGGAGGGTTTGTCTGGCGACGAAGAACGTAGGGACGACGAGAAGCTGAAGTTGGCGAACGTCTACTTCGCCACCGCGGTGTTGTTGGCCCGAAAGTCAAAGAAGGACACCGTCGTGAGTCCTTGGGTCCTCCATCTCGCTGAAGACCTGTTTGCTTTCTCACAGTACCCTTGGGGCAGCGTGGCTTTCAGGGATGTCATACGCTCCGTTAAAAGAAATCTAGTTGAGATCAAACGGGATTGGCTGATAAGTGGGTTCGTGCAGCCACTTCAGGTGATTTAAAATTAAGTTTTGCCATACCTTGTTTTGACATGATTGCTAATATTATTTGCGTTATGAATTCAGATAATGGCATACGAGTGCATACCGGGCATTGCAGACGAGTTGGCGGATCGCAAAGAAGAAGATTACACGCCACGCATGCTCAGGTGGGTGACGAAAAATTGGAGTCGCAAGGGATGCCCGACTTTTAAGTCCGTCGCATCACACGCTGACAGGTCCCATGTACAAGGATTGATAGTGCCGTCAGCCTTCGAGCTGGAGGGACCGTACTTTAGGGACAGCGTTTTCGATGTTGGGGCCCCACACGAACTATTCGATCGTGTCATGGACCTACTCCTGCAGGGAGTGGATGTTACGTGTTCCCGCGGCCACCGCCATCACGGTTCGGGTTCTAGCCGGCAGAATTTCGTGCCTGAGACCATAGCCCAGATCGAGGGCAGTGGCCGTCGCGACAGCGATATGATGTTGCATCACGGCAACATCCCCGAACATCCGCACGAGCACGGCTTTCATGCAGCTCCGGAGACGGGTCCATCAACTGGTCAGGGTTTCGCCTCGGGTCCACGCTTCAATGAATGGCAAAGTCGTATGGACCATAACTTCACCACGTTGTTTGGGCGATTCGACCAGCTTGGCACGAGATTGCATCAGTTTCAAGAAGAAGAGGGTCGACGGTGGTCGACGAACGAGAGGAGGTGGGATGCGTACGAGGACCATTGGACGCAAATGCGATCATGGGGCGACAGCCTGAGGGAGTTGGGGAACTCGGTTCAGGGTTTGGCGAGCAGATTTTATCACGGGTCTCGCACTACGCCTACCGAAGCTCGTTATAGTAAGCTTTTTATTTATACTTAGTTTTTTAATTAGTTGTGTAGATTACTTATCATTTACCATTTACGATGTAGATTTCGATCTAAGCGAGTTTGGTGGTGGATCGCACGCTCCACAGACCGAGTTTGGGCGTGGATCGTCGGTCGCTACACCGCCCGATATTGGGCGTGGATCGGTCGCTACACCGCCCGAGATTGGGCGTGGATCGGTCGCTACACCGCCCGATATTGGGCGTGGATCGGTCGTTATATCGCCGGATATTGGTAAGTTTTTATACTTAAGGACGTGAAAAATAATATATAGTTATTTTCGAATTTTCTTGTATAGATTACGATGAGAGATGGAGGAGGACATCGTACATGGGACCGGATGGCTATATTCCGAGTCTGGATGCATGGGACGGTCACAGTCCGTCGGAATGGGCAGACTCCCGTTGGAAATACTATGTCCAACCGGTTTGGACCGGCGAAGACGCAGAGAGAAGAGAAGAGGTGGTCGCGACGGACGACGAGGTCGCGACGGACGTAGAGGCTCCAGAGGAACACGCTCAGTTCGAGACCATGGACGAGCCTCCAGACGACCACGCTCAATTCGAGACGCATGCCGAGCTGCTACAGGACGTCCCTCAGTTGGAGACGCACGCCGAGGCTTCGGTTTCTGTCCAAGCGGCCGACAAAGGAAAAGGCGTCGTCAGAGAGAAGACCCCTGAGCGGACGAAGAAGCCATCTTGGTACACGACGACGCCGTTCACCGATTTCCCATCGACGAATACGGTCAAAGCTCCGAAGCTTACGGCGTTCCAGCGGCATATCCAATTCAAGGCCAATAACATGTGGCCAAAAGTCGAAAGTCAGCTTTTAACGATCATGCAGATTACCGGCATGAAGGTCCAAGGGAAGCTACAAGAACACGACCCTAGATGGCTCCTGAACCTGGCGACTGAGGGTTTTCCACTCGATGAGATGGTACGTATATAAATTTACCAAATACCTTTCGTCACCTTACTTGAATGTGTTGAAAAACGGTCTATATTGTATTGCAGCACGTCGATGAATGCCTCGCTGGGATCGATTACATGCAGAAATTTAGCAAATCGGTTGCGACCAAAGTCGCGTACATGCCCTGTAGGTTTAAGACGCTCGTCGACGAGCGAGGGGTGCTAAATTTCATCGGGAAGCCGTCTGGGAAAGGCTTCAAGAGATTGATCCCGTTCGCGAGGGGGGAAGATGAAGATTGGAAGTGCAGGTCGTGGGATCTAGCGGCCAAAGTTGCCATCCCCATGCGTACGTCAGGCCGATGGGTGTTGTTCGTTGTTGATGTGCGGGAAAAGGTGTTCGAGATTTACGACTCCGATGCGCCTCCTGGCTTCGACTGGCGCTATATCGCCGATGACGTCAACAAACTTAAGATCGTAATCCCGGCGATTTTCAAGGATCTGGAGCTGATAAAACGCATGCCTAACAAGGGCAAGAGCTGGCCGGCTACTTGGCGTCGCGACTTCCGAAAACAAAATCAGTAAGTATTGATGAATGTTGCGTTTTATTACTTTGTCGTCGTCTTTAAAAATTAGTGTCGTGTTGGATATGCTTTTCAGGGGAGAAGATGGCGTGGCGATGTTGCGTGCCGCAATGTCGCTTATGATGAAGAAGGACGATGTCTCCCGCCTCAATCAAACTCATATGAAGGAGTTTAGAAAATACCTCGCAGGCTCTATTTTCAATAATGATTGGGACAGTTTTTAGTAATTTTGTTGTTGACTAAAATTTCCTGTGTTGAGTATAAATTTCATGTGTTGTAGAATTTCTCTGTTGAATTTTAGTTTTACTTGTTTCATATTAACTTATCGTTTGTTGGATAGCTATTTAGGGTTTAGAATTGTGAAAGATTGAGTTTTTCTATCGTTTCCAACTTTTTTTCAGTGAGACTGATGTGTGATTTGACATATAAATAACTGAATTTTAAGTGATTTGACATAATTTCACTTGGTTGTTATGATTTTAACTTTTCGGCTGTTTGCTACGCACGTTGCCTGCGCGGGTCCCCTGAATATAAGTGCGGGGACGCTGCTCATAACGCGCAGGTCCCCTGATCTTTACGCGCGGGTCCCCTGATTATATTGCGCAACAATTTGACGGGACCGGACGGGACCCGGCCTTAACATGCGCATAATTTTGACGGGACCAATGACGACCCAGTTATCTCAGTATGGGTCCTATGCAATATGCGCGGGAACCCTGTTTTGACGATTGGGTCCCCTGTCCATAACATGTGGGTCCGATGTGTTCATGTGCGATTTTTGCAATGTTAATTCATGGAAGTAAGCGATTAATAGTTCGTCGGTCACAATTTGTTTTCCTCTCCAAGCCTTGTAGTATGAAACTTCTATTCCCCTGCTCTGCATCATCGACTGTATGGAACTGGGAGCGGGGATGTCTTTAGGAGCCCTGAAATTTTCCAACAACGTGCTCGATACGAGCGACGAACTTCCCTGGCGATGTCTACGGCGTCGATGAGACACGCTGCACGTGTGCGTGTTGACGTACTTTCGGATTGAGAAAAAGGGGGAGTCCTTGTCCTGTGCACCTCGTATTCGCCATTCGCAGTTCTCCTTCGCACATTCACTACGTACAGGGTTTTGTTTGACCGATCCACTTGGAGTTCGAAGCATGCAGCGACAGCGATTTTAGTGATTTCGTCCTTCAATTCTTTCTTGCTACGGAATTCTTGACCAACATATAGGGTCGAACCATCCGTAAACGAATAGGTACCATCGTCGGCCACATCAGTTGTGTCGTCAAAATCGTCATCATCATCGTCATCATCATCATCATCATGCATTAAGGCACCTTCCTCGTTCTCATTTTCGTCGTCCCGTCCGACTTGCTCGTTCTCATTATCATCTCCTTGGCCGCACATTCCAAAGTAATCGCCTACGTAGCCACTGCTTCATTACTTTGGTAAGGAGGGTTGTAAGATGTGCTGGGAAAACCCTCAAATGGTTGGATTTCGGCGTTTGTATCGCAATGCGCTATAAGGCTGACGTCGAAACCGGAGAAATCATTATCATGAGGTTGATGTGGCGGTGACGCAATGACGGATAATTGAAGTTCCACGTGAAGAGGTGGTCTTGATCGTGGGCAACCACTTCCAAGGTACGCACGTACGCCGTAATCGTTCTCGATGTAGATGGGGCGCACATAATTGTAGTCTATGCAAGGCATGTAGCTTATCCGTAGTTTGGTATTGTCGTTGCGTAACGACAATGCATTCAATATCTCGTTAGTGAGATCCACTAACGTGCATGAACCGTCGTCGACCAAGATTGATTGCCAACGGCAAGTTGGATCGGGAACCCAGTTCGACGTATTGTCCTCGCGAATTACCCAGTGACCATCGACTTGAAAAACAATGCTGGTGATCGTCATGATTATCACCAAAAGAGAATGACGATGGTGGAATGTATGCTTTCTGTACCAAAAATGGTGGAATGTATGCTTTCTGTACCAAAAATGGTCGTGCATTATTTTAAAGGTTTATCAAGTCATATGGTGGGATACGTGCTAACGGGACCATAACTTGAAATCATGGGACCTGCACGTAAAATCAGGGGACCCGCACGTAAAATCAGGGGACCCGCGCTTATTGCATTGGCGCTGATGGGACGCGTCCCGTATATGTATATGAACGGGTCCCCTGATTATTTAGGGTTTCTCACGTTCGCTTTAGTCGTACCAATAATTGAACAAATACTGAGTATTTGGTCAAAATATTTTCCTCAGTAACAAGTCAAATCGTCGCATCACGTACTTTCGTTTCATACAGAGAATCAATTATTCAACAATGGAAAAAGTATTATCAAGTCATATGGTGGGATACGTGCTAAAGGGACCATAACTTGAAATCATGGGACCTGCACGTAAAATCAGGGGACCCGCACGTAAAATCAGGGGACCCGCGCTTATTGCATTGGCGCTGATGGGACGTGTCCCGTATATGTATATGAACGGGTCCCCTGATTATTTAGGGGTTCTCACGTTCGCTTTAGTCGTACCAATAATTGAACAATTACTGAGTATTTGGTCAAAATATTTTCCTCAGTAACAAGTCAAATCGTCGCATCACGTACTTTCGTTTCATACAGAGAATCAATTCATTCAATAATATCAAAAAATTTTAGTCAAATAAACCTAAAAACTAACATCCATAAACCCTTCAACTACACCAAGTCCAATAAACCTACAAAGCCACTTACAATTAACACAACACTTCCAAACTCAGCCAAACAAATCAATTCATACAGCTATGCGGGTCACGCAATCTCCGTGCAGCCATAGTGGCTCGATACGCTGAAATATCAATCAGCCTTTGATAATCATCAAACTCGGGCGTGTCAACCATAACCGTCTCCACCGTCAACGCCGCATGAACCCCGCAATCCAAGCTGCCAGCCTTCTGCTGGCGATTCATTTTATTATTCAACTTCGGCTTTGTGACGATGTCGAACTTGAAACGCCAATATGCAGAAAGAAACTCCGCCTGCAAAATATAGCAAACGTGTAACATGTTACTAAATAAATAAAAATGATAGACAAATGGATTTCAGCTACTTACGAACACTCTCCCGGCGAATTGCACACCATGCGCGCCCAATGAATCGTGAAGGACGAAGGTTTGCGTTGACGCGTCAAAAATAAGCACTGCCCAGTGGGCCCGTGCGCAAACAGGAGAGATGATGTACTTGCATCGTAGCAATTCATCCTCCGTGAGACGCTCCAACCAGCTCCGACTGCTTCTCGACAATCCATTCACGAAGCTCTCCATATCATCCACCCGTACTTTCGCCTTCCTATTCAACTTCTGCGCCTTCCTAAAGTGCTCGTCTTGCACGTAACTTGGAAAGACGAAGACACGAGGATAATTCTCATTGTCCGCATAGATTCGCCTCAAGCAATCTAGATATGCGTCAAGACAATTGGACTTGAGCATATCATGGAAGAGCAACATGTAGAAGCCTTGGGCATCCACGTCGCACATGTCAGACGACCAAACGTTATCACTGCATAAAAAGAAAAAATTATTACGTGTTCAGGTACGATAACTGAGATTGACATCGAAAGTAAACAGTTACCTAAATCTTGCCGCTTGAAGGTACATGTCAATGAGCACGCGATCGTGTTCATGAATCAGCTCACGCCCGGAGAAGTCCACTCGCCCGAGGTACTTCTTGCTCCACTTCTCATTTCTATCTGAGCCAGAATCCTCATCACTTAGATCAACAAATTCTACAGGCGCTTTGCCTCTTCTTCGAACTCCTCGGGCACTCGACGAAGCACCAACGTCTCCCGCCTCAACCACCTCCACAGGTGTGGGAAAATCTTCAACAGGTACGATCGCTAAATGATCGTCGTCGCCACGATCGCGGTGGACAGGGAACACCTAACCTCCACTCCCCGCGTCAGTAGGCCCGTCACACGGTCGAATATGTCGTGTGCCGCCCCAACGTCGAAAACGCTGTCCCTATTGTACGCCGCCTCCAACTCTTCCGCTGACGGCACTAACAACCCTCGTACAAAATCGCCGTTGACGGCATCTGCGACCGTCCTAAGAGTCGGGCATGCTTTGCGACCCCAACTCTTCGTCGCCCACCTGAGCATGCGTGGCGTGAAATCTTCTTCGTTGCGAACCGCAAACTTCTCTGCAACCCCCGGCATGCACTCGTATGCTAGTATCTGAATACAAATAATGCAAAAAATCTTACAAACGTCCCTCAAAACATGGTATGCAAGAAGCTTAGTTATAATTCACCTGAAGTGGTTGTACGAACCCACTGATCAGCCAGTCCCGTGGCCTCTCCCGTAGATTTACCTTAACACTTCGTATCACCTCACGGAAAGCCACGGTGCCCCAAGGATACTGGGAGAATGCAAATCGATCTTCGACGAGACTAAGGACCGTCGTACTGACGATGGTGTCCTTCTTCGACGGTCGAGGCATCAACACGGCGGTGGCGAAGTACACGTCCGCCAACTTCAGCTTCTCGAAGTCGACATCGTCCTCGTCGCCAGACAACTCCTCCAACACACACTTGACGTGCGACATGCGGACTTTTGAGCTGTTGCCAAAATGTCTTGCGGTGAATTGTGAGCCGCCGTTTACCGGCGGTAGCTCGGCTGCGAACTTCAGCCCGGTGATTAGGCAATAATCCGACTTTGAAAATCGGAGTGGTTTTCCGCCAAAAATCATCCACAACTCTTCCCGGTTGTGGAGCATCGTCTGGTTCTGGATGAGGTACCACAGCAACTGGCCCGAGAGGTTAAAATCAGGCTCAGCCATAACAAGGCGGCCGAACGGACTCTCGTTCCTAAAAATCTCCCACTCGTGGTGGTTCAGACATTGTCTTATCAGCTCGCTGGCATCCGCGTATAACGAGCTCATTTTTACACTCAAACGGGGAACTTCGTCCACTGTGTCGAACTGCTTCTGCATCACAACCTAATTTATGCGTAAAACACATTTTAGCTAAATTACGTGGTATGAAATAATTAAAACAGAAAACCCTTATGCATAGATGCGCAGGGGACCGCATCGCATATGCTGAGATTCAAGCACGGACGCGCATGAGACCCCTGCGCATCGGCGCGGTCCCAGCAAGGGTCCCCTGCGTATAAGCGCGGGTCCCCTGGTCATAGCGCGCGGGTCCCCTGCTTATAACGCGCGGGTCCCCCGAACTTGCGCACGCGCAGTGGCACAGGACCCGCCCGTTAAGGTAAGAGGACCCGAGCGTTTAAGCAGGGGAACCGTGCGTATAAGCGCGGGTCCCCTGCGTATAAGCGCGGGTCTCCTGGGCATAGCGCGCGGGTCACCTGCTTATAACGCGCGGGTCCCCCCGCTTGCGCACGCGCAGTGGCACAGGACCCGCCCGTTAAGGTAAGAGGACCCGAGCGTTTAAGCAGGGGAACCGTGCGTATAAGCGCGGGTCCCCTGCGTATAAGCGCGGGTCCCCTGGGCATAGCGCGCGGGTCCCCTGATTATAACGCGCGGGTTCCCCGAACTTGCGCGCGTGACCCATGTCCTATGCTTGCAAGCACGGGTCCTATGCTTGCAAGCACGGGTCCTATGCTTGCAAGCACGGGTCCTATGCTTGCAAGCGCGAGTCCTATACTACCAAGCTCTGTCCTATGCTTGCAAGCACGGGTCCGCACCAAATTAGGGTTCGATGGGTCATTCCCAGATCCCCTCTCGCGTTAAATTGAAGAAGACGAAGAGTAGAACACATACCTCCACGTTCGCGTTGAATGCCATTGTCGAATGAGTCGATTTGCAGAGAAGACGACGATTTGCAGTGCAGGGGCGGGAGAGCACACGCTTGTTCTTTACTGGAAGTGACAGTGGAGACGATTTGCAGTGCAGGGGCGGGAGACACGCTTGCTTTTTTTACTGGAAGTGAATGAAAGTGGTTGTTTTTTTTTACTTTTACCCCACTCTTCTATAACGGGTCTGATGTTTCATATGGTTCATATTCGCTACAGTGTAACATGTAAACCCTTTAATTAATTTCATCGTTAAGTGTTGTTGAGGTTGTTGATTGACATTAAATAAAGGTAAAATAGTCTTTAGAGCAGAGTTAGTAAGGGTAGAAAGGTAAAGTCCGATTTTGGGTGCTATTTTTAAAAGATGACCATTAAAAGGATTTTTTAAGTAAATAGCCCTTGAGCTGGTCATCTTTTAAAAATAGCACCCAAAATCGGACTTTACCTTTGTACCCTTACTAACTCTGCTCTAAAGACTATTTTACCCTTATTTAATGTCAATCAACAACCTCAACAACACTTAACGATAAAATTAATTAAAGGGTTTACATGTTACACTGTAGCGAATATGAAACATCAGACCCGTTATAGAAGGGTGGGGTAAAAGTAAAAAAAAGCAACCACCCACCACTTTCACTTCCAGTAAAAAAAGCAACCACCCACCACTTTCACTTCCAGTAAAAAAAAGCAAGCGTGTCTCCCGCCCCTGCACTGCAAATCGTCTCCACTTTCACTTCCAGTAAAAGAACAAGCGTGTGCTCTCCCGCCCCTGCACTGCAAATCGTCGTCTTCTCTGCAAATCGACTCATTCGACAATGGCATTCAACGCGAACGTGGAGGTATGTGTTCTACTCTTCGTCTTCTTCAATTTAACGCGAGAGGGGATCTGGGAACGACCCATCGAACCCTAATTTGGTGCGGACCCGTGCTTGCAAGCGTAGGACAGAGCTTTGGTAGCATAGGACCTGTGCTTGCAAGCATAGGACCCGTGCTTGCAAGCATAGGACCCGTGCTTGCAAGCATAGGACATGGGTCACGTGCGCGCAAGTTCGGGGGACCCGCGCGTTATAAGCAGGGGACCCGCGCGCTATGCTCAGGGGACCCGCGCTTATACGCAGGGGACCCGCTCTTATACGCACGGTTCCCCTGCTTAAACGCTCGGGTCCTCTTACCTTAACGGGCGGGTCCTGTGCCACTGCGCGTGCGCAAGCGGGGGACCCGCGCGTTATAAGAAGGGGACCCGCGCGCTATGCCCAGGAGACCCGCGCTTATACGCAGGGGACCCGCGCTTATACGCACGGTTCCCCTGCTTAAACGCACGGGTCCTCTTATCTTAACGGGCGGGTCCTGTGCCACTGCGCGTGCGCAAGTTCGGGGGACCCGCGCGTTTTATGCAGGGGACCCGCGCGCTATGACCAGGGGACCCGCGCTTATACGCGGGGGACCCTTGCTGGGACCGCGCCGATGCGCAGGGGTCTCATGCGCGTCCGTGCTTGAATCTCAGCATATGCGATGCGGTCCCCTGCGCATCTATGCATAAGGGTTTTCTGTTTTAATTATTTCATACCACGTAATTTAGCTAAAATGTGTTTTACGCATAAATTAGGTTGTGATGCAGAAGCAGTTCGACACAGTGGACGAAGTTCCCCGTTTGAGTGTAAAAATGAGCTCGTTATACGCGGATGCCAGCGAGCTGATAAGACAGTGTCTGAACCACCACGAGTGGGAGATTTTTAGGAACGAGAGTCCGTTCGGCCGCCTTGTTATGGCTGAGCCTGATTTTAACCTCTCGGGACAGTTGGTGTGGTACCTCATGCAGAACCAGACGATGCTGCACAACCGGGAAGAGCTGTGGATGATTTTTGGCGGAAAACCACTCCGATTTTCAAAGTCGGATTATTGCCTAATCACCGGGCTGAAGTTCGCAGCCGAGCTACCGCCGGTAAACGACGGCTCACAATTCACCGCAAGACATTTTGGCAACAGCTCAAAAGTCCGCATGTCGCACGTCAAGCGTGTGTTGGAGCGGTTGTCTGGCGACGAGGACAATGTGGACTTCGAGAAGCTGAAGTTGGCGGACGTGTACTTCGCCACCGCCGTGTTGATGCCTCGACCGTCGAAGAAGGACACCGTCGTCAGTACGACGGTCCTTAGTCTCGTCGATGATCGATTTGCATTCTCCCAGTACCCTTGGGGCACCGTGGCTTTCCGTGAGGTGATACGAAGTGTTAAGGTAAATCTACGGGAGAGGCCACGGGACTGGCTGATCAGTGGGTTCGTACAACCACTTCAGGTGAATTATAACTAAGCTTCTTGCATACCATGTTTTGAGGGACGTTTGTAAGATTTTTTGCGTTATTTGTATTCAGATACTAGCATACGAGTGCATGCCGGGGGTTGCAGACCAGTTTGCGGTTCGCAAGGAAGAAGATTTCACGCCACGCATGCTCAGGTGGGAGACGAAGAATTGGGGTCGCAAAGCATGCCCGACTCTTAGGACGGTCGCAGATGCCGTCAACCGCGATTTTGTACGAGGGTTGTTAGTGCCGTCAGCGGAAGAGTTGGAGGCGGCGTACTTTAGGGACAGCGTTTTCGACGTTGGGGCGGCACACGACATATTCGACCGTGTGACGGGCCTACTCACGCGGGGAGTGGAGGTTAGGTGTTCCCCTGTCCACCTCGATCGTGGCGACGACGATCATTTAGCGATCGTACCTGTTGAAGATTTTCCCACACCTGTGGAGGTGGTTGAGGCGGGAGACGTTGGTGCTTCGTCGAGTGCCCGAGGAGTTCGAAGAAGAGGCAAAGCGCCTGTAGATGTTGTTGATCTAAGTGATGAGGATTCTGGCTCAGATAGAAATGAGAAGTGGAGCAAGAAGTACCTCGGGCGATGGGACTTCTCCGGGCGTGAGCTGATTCATGAGCACGATCGCGTGCTCATTGACATGTACCTTCAAGCGGCAAGATTTAGGTAAATGTTTACTTTCGATGTCAATCTCAGTTATCGTACCTAAACACGTAATAATTTTTCTTTTTATGCAGTGATACCGTTTGGTCGTCTGACATGTGCGACGTGGATGCCCAAGGCTTCTACATGCTGCTCTTCCATGATATGCTCAAGTCCAATTGTCTTGACGCATATCTAGATTGCTTGAGGCGAATCTATGCGGACAATGACAATTATCCTCGCGTCTTCGTCTTTCCAAGTTACGTGCAAGACGAGCACTTTAGGAAGGCGCAGAAGTTGAATAGGAAGGCGAAAGTCGGGGTGGATGATATGGAGAGCTTCGTGAATGGATTGTCGAGAAGCAGTCGGAGCTGGTTGGAGCGTCTCACGGAGGATGAATTGCTACGATGCAAGTACATCATCTCTCCTGTTTGCGCACGGGCCCACTGGGCAGTGCTTATTTTTGACGCGTCAACGCAAACCTTCGTCCTTCACGATTCATTGGGCGCGCATGGTGTGCAGTTCGCCGGGAGAGTGTTCGTAAGTAGCTGAAATCCGTTTGTCTATCATTTTTATTTATTTAGTGACATGTTCGGTATTTGCTATATTTTGCAGGCGGAGTTTCTTTCCGCATATTGGCGTTTCAAGTTCGACATCGTGACGAAGCCGAAGTTGAATAATAAAATGAATCGCCAGCAGAAGGCTGACAGCTTGGATTGCGGGGTTCATGCGGCGTTGACGGTGGAGACGATTATGGTTGACACGCCCGAGTTTGATGAATATCAACGGCAGATTGATATTTCGGCGTATCGAGCCACTATGGCTGCACGGATATTGCGTGACCCGCATAGCTGTACCCTATAAATTAGTTTGGGGTAGTTTGGAAGTGTTAATTGTAAGTGGCTTTGTAGGTTTAATGGACTTGGTGTAGTTTGTAGGTTTATGGAACTAAAAGTTTTTGATATTATTGAATGAATTGATTCTCTGTATGAAACGAAAGTACGTGATGGGTGATTTGACTTGTTACTGACGAAATTATTTTGACCAAATACTCAGCAATATGCGCGGGTCCCCTGATTTTACGTGCGGGTCCCCTGATTTTACGTGAAGGTCCCATGATTTCAAGTTATGGTCCCTTTAGCACGTATCCCACCATATGACTTGATAAAACTTTTTCCATTGTTGAATAATTGATTCTCTGTATGAAACGAAACGTGATGGGTGATTTGACTTGTTACTGAGGAAAATATTTTGACCAAATAATCAGTAATTGTTCAATTATTGGTACGACTAAAGAGAAACCCTAAATTGGACAGCGACCCGTTCATATACATACCTATACGGGACGCGTCCCATCAGCGCCAACGCAATAAGCACGGGTCCCCTGAGAATGTTTTGGTCCCCTGATTTTACGTGCATTTCTCATGATTTTAAGTTATGGTCCCTTTAGCACGTTACCCACCATATGACTTGATAAACCTTTAAAATAATGCACGACCATTTTTTGGTACAGAAAGCATACATTCCACAGTCGTACGATCACTTTCGGTGATAATCATGACGATCACCAGCATTGTTTTTCAAGTCGATGGTAAGTGGGTAATTCGCGAGGACAATACGTCGAACTGGGTTCCGGATCCAACTTGCCGTTGGCAATCAATCTTGGTCGACGAGGAGTCATGCACGTTAGTGGATCTCACTAACGAGATATTGAATGCATTGTCGTTACGCAACGACAATACCAAACTACGGATAAGCTACATGCCTTGCATAGACTACAATTATGTGCGCCCCATCTACATCGAGATAGATTACGGCGTACGTGCGTACGTTGGAGGTGGTTGCCCACGATCAAGACCACCTCTTCACGTGGAACTTGAATTAGCCATCATTGCGTCACCGCCACATCAACCTCATGATAATGATTTCTCTGGTTTCGACGTCGGCCTTATAGCGCATTGCGATACAAACGCCGAAATCCAACCATTTGAGGGTTTTCCCAGCACATCTTACAACCCTCCTGACCAAAGTAATGAAAGCAGTGGCTATGTAGGCGATTACTCCGGAATCTGCGGCCAAGGATATGATAATGAGAACGAGCAAGTCGGACGGGACGACGAAAATGAGAACGAGGAAGGTGCCTTAATGCATGATGATGATGATGATGATGACGCACATGATGACGATTTTGACGTCGATGTGCACGACGACGCAACTGATGTGGCCGACGATGGTACCTATTCGTTTACGGATGGTTCGACCCTATATGTTGGACAACAATTCCGTAGCAAGAAAGAATTGAAGGACGAAATCACTAAAATCGCTGTCGCTGCATGCTTCGAACTCCAAGTGGATAGGTCAAACAAAACCCTGTACGTAGTGAAATGTGCGAAGGAGAACTGCGAATGGCGCATACGAGGTGCACAGGATAAGGACTCCCCCTTTTTCTCAATCCGAAAGTACGTCAACACGCACACGTGCGGCGTGTCTCATCGACGCCGAAGACATCGCCAGGGAAGTTCGTCGCTCGTATCGAGCACGTTGTTGGAAAATTTCAGGGCTCCTAAAGACATCCCCGCTCCCAGTTCCATACAGTCGATGATGCAGAGCAGGGGAGTAGAAGTTTCATACTACAAGGCTTGGAGAGGAAAACAAATTGCGACCGACGAACTAGTTGGTAACAGGCTCGCTTGCTACGGTTTACTGCCGTCTTACTTAGATGCGGTGAGGCAAGCCAACGAGGGCAGTATCACTGATTGGGAGATGGACGAAGACAATCGGTTCAAGTACTTGTTCTTGGCATACGGAGCATGCGTCAGCGGCTTTACGTTCATGAGGAAAGTCGTTTCTATCGATGCCACTTTTTTGAAGGGGAAGTATAAGGGACTCATGATGATTGCCACTGCGCAAGACGGCGATTTCCATCAATATCCTTTAGCATGGGGTATTGCCGACGGGTCGGAGGGAACCGACCCATGGACGTGGTTTCTGTCGAGATTAAGACGTTTTGTTGCGGATGGCGACGATCTCGTAATAATTTCCGATCGGAACCCTGGAATCAAGAATGCAGTTCCGGCCATTTTCCCAAACGCGTTTCATGGTTTCTGTGCGTGGCACCTTCAACAAAACGTGAATACGAGAATGAAGAAGAAAGGTGCTTGTCCAATCTTTTGGCGTGCCGCTACTGCCTACACGAAGAGCGAGTGCGACCGTCATTTTAGGCAGCTTGACGGAAAATATGCGGACGTGCAGAGGTATCTTAACGAAGTCCCAAAGGAAACGTGGACGCGAGCATATTGCCCTAGATCAAGATACAACATAATGACGACCAACGGATCGGAGTCTATAAATGCAGCTCTACGTAAGGACAGAGAGCTTCCAATTATTGGACTGTTGGGCTCGATTCAGCGACTAACATCATCATGGTTCAGTAAGCATCGGCGCTCTGCGGAAGCTTCAATCGCCTCGAACATGACTAGGTTTACGCCGAAGGTAGAGTCGATCATACGAGAGAATTTCACCGAGTCGCAAAAATTTCATGTGTCGGAAGTCGGGCATCTAACATATAACGTATACGGGCAGCATGTGAACGAGGTGGTCGATTTGGGGCTGCGCACATGCACGTGCATGATGTTTGACATCGATCGTATCCCATGTCCACATGCGGTTGCAGCTTGTGGTTCTGCCCAAGTGCCGGTATATTCATTAGTGCACGATTATTATACCTTGGAGTTCTGGAAACTGGCATACGAAGGTACTATACGCCCGGTAACGGACCGCATTGAAAGTAGTATGGACATGTTGCCGCCTCGTGTTGGTTCACAACGTGGACGACCCCAGAAAAATAGGTTTCCTTCGACGGGTGAATTTGGTACGAGATAACGTTGTAATATGTAGTTTTCGTATTCAGAGTGGCTTATACGTCGCCATTTGTGTTATGTTATGTAAGGTTGTGTTAGGCGAGCTTTTGCGTGAATATGGAAGTAGAAAACCCTTATGCACAAATGCGCAGGGGACCGCATCGCATATGCAGAGAATCCCGCACGGACGCGCATGAGACCCCTGCGCATGAATGTGGTCCCCGCCGGGTCCCCTGTCTTCAACGTTTGGGTCCCGTGAAAAAATCGCGCTGGTCCCATGTTCCTTGCGCGCAGGGAGGGGCGCGTTACTCCCATCGGACCCAAACGTTAAAGGGAGGGGACCTGCCGATTAGCACATGGTACCCCAAATCATTAGGGTTGGTCACGTTCGCTTACTAAGTTGGTCCAATAATTGTTCAATTATTGATGAAAAGTGACATGTAGCAGTGCTTCATTTATTGGTGAAGTGACATGTCAGAGCGGTGTCATTATACAAGTCATCAGAGACAGATGACTTGACATTTGATTCCCGATTCCACTTTTTTGTCCCCGGCGAAAATCTAATATTATTAAATTCGTTAATAAGATAGTCATTAATAAAAAATTAAAAATTCGTTAGTATGGGTTATATTTTTTTATATGAATTATATTTATTTATATGAATTAAAATCGTTAATAAGATAGTCATTATATTTTTTTATTAAATTCGTTAATAAGATAGTCATTATATTTTTTATATGAATTATATTTATTTATAAGATTAAAATCGTATTTTTTATTCAAGAGGGGGTGTGAATAGTAGCCCCCTTTAGAAAATTACGGTACGAATATGGAAATAGAAAACCCTTATGCACAGATGCGCAGGGGTCCGCATCGCATATGCAGCGAAGCGCGCACGGATTCGCATGAGACCCCGGCGCATCTTTGCGGTTCCCGCCGGGTCCCCTTCCCATAACGTGAAGGTCCCATGACTTCAACGTTTGGGTCCCGTGATAGTAATGCGGGGTCCCATGAGTCTTGCGCGCAGGGAGGGCGCGTTACGAGCATGGGACTCAAACCTTAAAGGCAGGGGACCTTCCGATTACCACACGGTACCCGCACATTAGGGTTAGTGATGTTCGCTTATTGAGTGGGACCAATAATTGCTCAATTATAGGTCAAAACTGACATGTCAGAGCAGTGTCCCTATTTATTCGTCAAAAGTGACATGTCAGAGCAGTGATACTATACAGTATGTACAGGACAGATGACTTGACATTTTATTCCCGATTTGCTTGTAATGTTGTGAAAATCTAATATATTATTAAATTCGTTAATAAGATAAAAATTAATAAAAAATTAAGTGTGCGTAAAAAAAATAAATTTAAATAACCACTCGATTAACAATATCTAACTCCAAGTTTAGAAAAAAGAAAATATATTTTACAACATGTATTTCGAGTCGTACGATCATTGACGTGAATCTAGTAAGAGAGCACACCGATAAAACATACTCATGTTTGTGATTTATGTAGGCTGTAACAATCTTATAAAGTGAACGTAATTCTTTTGATTACCTCCATTTTTTTTGTTCTGTGCTATTTTATGATGACTTTATATTGTAGTCTACGATAAACAAAGTATAAATACGCTCAATTAATCGCTTACTTCCATGAATTAACATTGCAAAAATCGCACATGAACATAGGGGACCCACATTTTTTGAACAGCGGACCCACTCTTCAAAACTGGGGACCCGCGATGATTGCATAGTCCCCACACTGAGATGTCCGGGTCAGTCGTGGTCCCGTCAAAATTGTCCGCATGTCATTGCCGGGGCCCGACTGGTCCCTTCGAAATGTTGCTTGATTTAAGCAGAAGACCCGCTCGTAAAGGTCACGGGACCTGTGCGTTATGAGCATGGGACCAGCGCTTGTATTCAGGGGACCCGCTAAGGGAGCGTTCATAGATAACACGGAAAACTTAATATGAAAAAAGTTAAGTTATGTCAAATCACTGCCATTCGCGTTATTTTTATGTCAACTCACACATCACTCTCACTGACAAAATCTCCTCTCACAATTCCTAAACCCTAAATTGATATCAAACACACGTAAAGCAGATGACTTCTATCAAACAACTAAAATTAAAATTAAACAGAAAACTAGAAAGATTTCAAATCACTTAAAATTCAGTTCTTTTATTTTTACGTCAAATCACACATCAGTCTCACTGACAAAAAGTTGGAAAACACAGAGAAACTCAATCGTTCACAATTCTAAATCCTAAATTCATATCCACCAAACGATATGCACAAATCAAACAAGTAAAATTAAAACTCAAGGGAGAAATTCAACAACACATGAAATAGTTCGTGAGCATCGCAAATTTTAATTAAAATAAAAATGGTATACTAAAAAGAGTCCCAATCATTATTGAAAATAGAAGATGCGAGGTATTTTCTAAACGCCTGCATATGAGTTTGATTGAGGCGGGAGACGTCGTCCTTCTTCATCATAAGCGACATTGCCGCCCGCAACATCGCCACGCCATCTTCTCCCCTGAAAATCATATCGAAAAAGACACTTATTTTTAAACACGACGACAAAGTAATAAAACGCATCATTCATGAAAACTTACTGATTTTGTTTCCTGAATTCGCGACACCACCTAGCCGGCCAGCTCTTGCCCTTGTTAGGCATGCGTGTTATCAGTTTCAGTTCCTTGAAAATAGCCGGGATTACGATCCGAAGTTTGTTGATGTCGTCGGCGATAAAGCGCAGCTCGAAGCCAGGAGGCGCATCGGAGTCGTAAATCGTATACTCCTTTCCCCGCACATCAACAACGAACAACACCCATCGGCCTGACGTACGCATGGGGATGGCAACTTTGGTCGCTAGATCCCACGACCTGCATTTCCAATTTTCGTCCTCCCCATTCGCGAATGGGAGCAATTTCTTGAAGCCTTTCCACGCGGCTTCCCGATTAGGTTTAGCACCCCTCGCTCGTCGACGAGCGTCTTAAACGTATGGGGCATGTACGCGACTTTGCTCGCAACCGATTTGCTAAATTTCTGCATGCGTTCGATCCCAGCGAGGCATTCATCGACATGCTGCAATAAAAGCAAACCGGTTTTTAACACATTCAAGTAAGGTGACGAAAGGTATTTGGTAAATTTATATACGTACCATCTCATCGAGTTTAATACCCTCAGTCGCAAGGTTCAGGAGCCATGTAGGGTCGTGTTGTCCTAGGATCCCTTGTACTTTCATGCCGGTAATCTGCAAAGCCGTTTTTAGCTGACTTTCGACTTTTGGCCACAAGTTTTCGACCTTGAACTGGATATGCCGCTCGAACGCCGAAAGCTTTGGAGGTTTGACTGTATTCGTCGAGGGGAAATCGGTGAACGGCGTCGTGGTGAACCAAGATGGCTTCTTCGTCCGCTCAGGGGTCTGTTCTGTCACGACGCCTTTTCCTTTGTCGGTCGCTTGGACAGAAACCGAAGCCTCGGCGTGCGTCTCCAACTGATCAGCGTGGTCCTCTTGAGCCTCTATGTCCGTCACTGCCTCGTGAACCCCGAGACCATAAGCGCCCCTCCACGACGATGGGTCGACAACCTCGGGCGGTCTCTCTTCATCGGACCGAGCCGGTGCGACATATTCATCGTAACGTTTTTGCGCCCATTCAGACGGACTGTGACCGTCCCATGCTCCTGGCTCGGAATATAGCCATCCGGTCCCATGTACGATGTGTTCCTCCATCTCTCATCGTAATCTATACAAGAAATTCGAAAATAACTATAAATTATTTTTCACGTCCTTAAGTATAAAAACTGACCAAGCTCGGGCGGTGTAGCGTGCAATCCACCACCAAACTCGGGCTGTGAAGCGTGCGATCCACTAGCAAACTCGTTTGGATCGACATCTACATCGTAAATAGTAACTGTTGAGTAATCTGCGCAACTAATTAAAAATTAAGTATAAAAACTAACCAAACTCGGGCGGTGTAGCGTGCAATCCACCACCAAACTCGGGCTGTTCAGCGTGCGATCCACTATCAAACTCGTTTGGATCGACATCTACATCGTAAATAGTAACTGTTGAGTAAACTGCGCAACTAATTAAAAAATTAAGAATAAATAAATATCTTACTATAACGAGCTTCGGTAGGCGGAGTGCGAGACCCGTGATAAAATCTGCTCGCCAAACCCTGAACCGAGTTCCCCAACTCCCTGAGGCTGTCGGCCCACGATCGCATTTCCGTCCAATGTTCCTCGTACGCATCCCACCTTCTCTCGTTCGTCGACCACCGTCGACCCTCTTCTTCTTGAAACTGATGCAATTGCGTGCCAAGTTGGTCGAATCGCCCAAACAAGTTGGTGAAGTTTTGGTCCATACGACTTTGCCATTCATCGAAGCGTGGACCCGAGGCGAAACCCTGACCACTTGATCGTGGGGTCTCCGGTGTTGCATGAAAGGCGTGCTCGTGCGGAGGTTCGGGGTTGCCGTGCGGATGTTCGGGGATTTGGCCGTGATGCTGAATTATATCGGTGTCGCGTCGCTGACTGCCCTCGATCTGGGCGATGGTCTCAGGCACCAAATTCTGCCGGCTAGAACCCTCACCGCGACGGCGGTGGCCGCGGGAGCACCTAACCTCCACTCCATGCAGGAGTAGAAAGGTCACACGATCGTATAGGTCGTGTGCCGGCCCAACGTCGAAGACGCTGTCCCTATAGTACGCCGCCTCCAGCTCGTCCGCTGACGGCACTATTAACCCTGCTAGTACATGGAACTTGCTAGCGGCCTCTGCGATGCTCTTCTGTTTCGGGCAATTCTTGCGACCCCAATCCTTCGTCTGCCACCTGCACATGCGTGGCGTGAAATCTTCTTCTTTGCGCAACGCATAGGCCTCTCCAATGCCCGAGATGCACTCATAAGCTAGTATCTGAATACAAATAACACAATAAATATTAGCAATTACTTATATGTAAAAACAAGGTATGCAAAGAAGCTTAATAATAAATCACCTGAAGTGGCTGAACGAACCCACTTATCAGCCACTCCCGTGGGTTCTCCCGTAGATTTTTCCTCACAGCGCGCATGACCTCCTTGAAAGCCTCGCTGCCCAAGGATACTCTGAGAAAGCAATCCGGTCTTCAGCGAGGTGAAGGACCCAGGAAGACACGACGGTGTCCTTCTTGGACCTTCGAGGCAGCAACACCGCGGTGGCGAAGTAGACATCCGCCAACTTGAGCTTCTCTTCCTCCACACGTTCCTCGTCGCCAGACATGGCCTCCAACGCCTGCTTGACGTTCGACAGGCGAATTGTTGAACTAGCGCCAAAATGCCTCCTCGTGAATGCTTCCACGCGGTCCACCGCCGGTATCGCGGCTGCGAACTTGAGGCCGGTGATTAGGCAATACTCCGATTTTGAAAATCGAAGTGGTTTTTTGCCAACAACCATCCACAGCTCTTCGCGGGTGTGCAGCGCCGTCTGCCTTTGGATAAGGTACCACAGCAACTGAATCGAGAGGTTAAAGTCCGGCTCGGCCATGACAAGGCGGCCGAACGGACTGTGGGCATAATATACGGCCAACTCCTCATCGTTAAGGCACTGTCTTATCAGCTGGCTGGCCTCGCCGTATAGCGAGGTCACTGTAGGACGACAATCAGGAACTTCTGTGCCCAACTGCGTCTTCATCACAACCTAATTTATACGTAAAACACAGTTTAGCCAATTACTTGGTATATGAATATTGAAAATCGAAAACCCTTATGCACATATGGCCAGGGGACCGCATCGTATATGCTGACAGTCAAGCACGGATGCGACTGAGACCCCTGCGCATGAGCAGGGGACCTGTGCGTATCTTCACGGGATCTGTGTCTACTTTCACGGGACCCTTGCGTATATTCACGGGACCCGCCCATAAGATGATGGACTAGGCAAGGGTCCCCTGGATATAAGCGCGGGTCCCTTGATTATACGTGCGGGTCCCCTGACCGTAGCGCGCGGGTCCCGTGTTGTTCTTCACAGGCGCAAGGTCACGAGACCCACGCGCTGCGACCAGGGAATCCGCTCGTTATAACCAGGGTACTACGCTTATACGCAGTGGACCCGTGCTCCGCCCATCATTTTATGGGCGGGTCCCGTGAATTCTAAGCACGGTCCTATGCTTATCAGCACGGGTCCGCACCGAATTAGGGTTTGCTGCGTTAAATTGAAGAAGACGCAGAGTAGAGAAAATACCTTCTCGGTGTTCGGGTTGACTGCCATTGTCGATTTACGCTCTAGGACTGGGTTTTACTTGCAGAGAATAGTTGGACTTGCAGAGAAACGATTTGCAGGGCGTTTTGTGTGCAGGAGAAAACGATTGAAGTGAATTGAAAGTTAAAGTGGTGGTTCTGAAATGCTTTTTAACTTTTACTGTTCCATCACGGGTCAGTTACTTGCAGTTAAACCTGAAAACCCTTTAATAATACCCCTTTATGTTGAACTAACCTAATTAAATTAAATTAAATACCATAGCACTATCTATATTTTTTAACGGAACTAAATATTACATTATAAAACATAGTTAATTTAAAATACAGTACTAATTATATTGTCAAGGTCACGTACATCAATAATAATAGGAATAGCATATCTTGATTGATAAAATTATTAAATAATTTATTCTACCCTTCTCGCCCTTCTCCACCAACCGGAGCTTGGTCGACATCCTTCTGCACAGCGTTGTTTCGGACAACCTCGATCCAACCTGGGCCTTGGATCACTTCGCTCTCAGCCTCGTCATCGTCGTTTCGGACAGCCTTGGGTGCTTGTCCTTCGATAACTTCGCTCATAACATCGTCGTCGTCGACCTCGAGAGCATCGTCGTCGCCGTTTAGGAATCTGTCGATCTCGGCCACGATCCACGCCCTCCTTTGGGAGAGGTCGACACCGAGGTCGGCCTCCAGACGGCGGCGGACGGCGGCGGCCGTGGTAGTCCAGGGGTCCGAGTGACGGACGATTTCGTGGAGGCGGGCGACGATTTGGGCGTCCGTCACCATTCTTCCTGTTTTGTTTCTGGGATTATTTTTTAAAAATGTTATATGCTGTGTGTTTGATAAATCCAAGCCTTATATAGCTTGCAAAACGCCGTAAGAGCTTCCCAAAACCATAACATATAACGCGGGACCAAGCTCTAGTACACGGGACCCAAGCTCTAGTGCGCGGGACCCAAGCTCTTGTGCACGGGACCCAAGCTCTACCGCATGAAGCATGCGCGGGTCCCCTGTGTTTACGCGCAGGTACCCTGCATTTATGCGCGGGTCCCATGATCTAATGGGCCTGCCCTAATGTGCGGGGACAATGCACTGATGCGCGGGGCCCGTGAATTTATGGGCGGGTCCCGTGAATTTATGTGCAGGTCCCGTGATTTACTCGCCGCACTAATGTGCGGGACTCCTGCTTTAATGTGGGGTCCCACGTTGTAACGCGCGGAACGCGCGGGTGGCCTGCTCTGCTTTCAAGCAGGGTCCCCGGATCAACTGGAAGTAAAAACAATGAACATGTTCGGCCTTCCAAACCGGAATTTCCGAAGCTTTGAGAACCCATTGGAAGGGTTTAGGACTGAGAGTTACAGATTTAGATGGTTATATTCAAAATACGACCCGGAAAAATACTTACACTGAAGCGTGAGGTTCGAATCTTTCGTTCGCCGAGGACTTTCCAGCTTCCTTCCACTGTGAAGAAGCGCGATATGAGGTCGGGGAATTTCTCTTAAGGACGAGGACGAAGAAGAAGAATAATTCGGTGAGGTGGAGTGGAATGAATGCTTTCTGCTGCAAAATGGACGTGCAGCTTTTAATTCATTTCAGGCGTTGTATTTTATTTTTGTTTTTCTTTTTTTTTTAATTAATAATAAGGGATTACGAAAGATGATTAAGTGTTAATTAAAAGAGTGCTATTGACCAAAAAAAAAAGTCAAGAGTGCTATTTTTTTAAACTTGACCGCGTCAAAGGCCATTTTTTAAAAAGACCCCCATTAAAAAATCCGGTCCTAGCTGGTTCGAAGGTGGAATGGAAGGAAACACAATTCGCACAACCAAATTCGTCTTTTTTCTATCCCCTTCTTCTGCGGCTCCTTTTCGATTTCCCAGCTGACAAAGAGGAAGAAAGAGGATGGTTTATTCCGCTTAAATTCCATCCCCGAGCCCTAAACGGCGTCTTCATATGGCTTCTGGTAAGCGATTGATTCAGCTCTGTTTCTGCAAAAAGTCGCGAGCTTTTTACTTGGGTTTTGATGATCCACCGAAAGATTTAATCGTAATCATTTCCTTATCTGGCGATTCGTGGAAATGGGCTTTTCTGAATGAGATTTTGAGGATTTGTTTCTTGAGTTGTCTGAATAGCTTTAGGGGCCTTATTCTGTTAAAATATCACGCCATCCTAGTGTGAATAGAAGATGTAATCATCGAGGAGAAATAAGGAATCGTATGGGTGAATGATGAATCACTGATAAGTCTTTTTCTGGTCGTTTGTGTTTGATAGTCGATGAATTTCGAAAAAAAAAAATCATTCTTATGATTATTCATTCTTCTTTTAGATTATGCTTTGAAACTCGCGGAGTTGGAGTCAGCTTCAAGGCTGAGAGCTGCTCAATTTTTAGTCACACAAAGGCCTTGGCTTGGTAAGTAGCGTAGATATCAGCCCCTTGTTTTTATCGATTTTTATCATATCTGTTGTTTATCAGTTGAGAAAGATTTTATCATTCTTTGTTCTTACCTTGGGCAGATCTTTATGGCATTAATGTTAGACCAGTTTCTCCTTTCTTGAGCTTGAGTAATAAAACACATGTCGATCCCTCTCTTATACACCGAACACTGCCCGACGAGTTGCTCTTTGAGGTATTATGACTTGCATACAACGGATATATAAATATATATATAATTACATAAACGAAGGCAATAATGTATATGCGCTTCTGTCTTATTACACAGATCTTTTCTAGAATGACACCTTATACCATGGGAAGGGCAGCATGTGTTTGTAGGAAATGGAGATACACTATTCGCAACCCTATCTTTTGGCGAAATGCGTGCTTAAAGGCTTGGCAGGTTGAAATAATAAGCTTTTTTCGTCATCATTTTTTTCCTATATCATGGTATAAATTCTCGTTCCTCCTTTTTGTGGAGTTAGATCGACGGAGTAGCAGAGAATTACAAGATTTTCCAGTCAAAGTACGACGGTTCGTGGAGGAAGATGTGGCTCTTAAGACCTCGACTTCGAACTGATGGTATGACATTTGGGAAAAAAAGAATGTCTAAATGATATAATGTTATAAAGTCGGTGAATGTTTGAATTTTTTTTCTAGGTATTTATGTGAGCCGAAATACGTACATTCGGGCAGGAGTTGCAGAGTGGAAGATCACTAATCCCGTCCACATAGTACTGTTTCTTACTTTTTCTTATTTCATTTCATAGAACCATGATGTCATTACATATATCGCTCTTACGTATTTCTGGGATTTGCAGGTATGCTATTTTAGGTACATGAGATTCTATCCCTCGGGAAGGTTTCTATATAAGGTCACATATAATTAATTAAATTGCAGGTCCCATTCCTATATTACATATGTATACTTTATGTATGTAACAGAAGATACTTATTGATCATTTTTTTCTCGGTGGCCTCAATAGAACTCATCGCAGAAAGTAAAAGACGTTGCGAAATTCATGAACTTTCGAGCCGCCAAAACTGATAACGTTTTCAGCGGTCAGTACACTCTCACTGATGATAAGGTAACAATAATAAAAAAGAATTTTCTGCAATTTTTCCTTCTTACACTTACGTAATAAACTAGTCATTGAATTTGCCGTTTTTTTACTTACCAACCCAAAGGTCGAAGCTGCCCTTTTGTATCCCGGCTTGCGCCCGACCGTGTGGAGAATACGCCTTAGGTAAACTTTATACCAAATTTGAATCTCATTGTATATATTCTTCGCATCGTAATATATATATACATAGATTAAGGGTACGACGGCGGGCGCTAATAATAGAATGGATTTAATCTCGATCGTTACGAGCGGGGTGAACGATACTGAGGCGAGTGGGTCCCACGAGGAAATACTACGGAGTAGTCGAAAATTGGCAAGAAGACGAAACTCACAACCCTGACGTCCCCGCAATCTCTCACAATAGGGGACTCACGCCTTTCGTCTTCGTACCTTTCGAAGAAGTACGTCGTTAAAAAATTAAGCGTCTAATTCAAGAATTTGTTATTTTTTATTTGTTTATATATTCTTTTTGTAGGTCGAAACATCGGTGCTTAACCTGCCTGTGGAGAAGATGGACTACTTTGTGCCTGGCTGAGCACAGATCAAATGTAAGAAAAAAGATTGTATATAGGGAAAGAAGAAGAAGAAATCGAATAGTAACAATATTCTGTGTGTTATAAAATTCGAAGAGGGGGGAAAATGCTGACTTACATTCTCACAATTTCAGTTTCAGTTCATAACTAGAGAAGTCACATAGGCTAAAATAGCAACTACAATCATAATATTAAGGAAATAATTAGACTGCAGAGGCTTATCTGGGCTGCCACCAAAGCCTTCATACTCTGCTCTAATCCTCTGTTTCATGGCATCCGAAAGTTCTCTCTGCAAATTCAATTCAACATACTCACACTTTGAATCCTTTTTTTTTCAAATATGTACTGATTATCGGTATTTAGTCCTGCAACAAACCATTAGATTGAAGAATTTTTAGTCTATTTTCATGCGCCAAGAAGAAACAGAGAGCCTACACAACGGTTAGTTTACTCACCTTCCCCGTCGAGTATTTAGCTGCCTCGAACTTTTCTGCCTCGGGTTTAGAGGGGATGTCGCCTAAAGAGAAGCCCTGCGAATGAAATTAGGAATGTGTAAAGTCATCAGCTTTACAGAAACAGAAATATATCTGAAAGATGGGACAAATCTCCTAAACATGTATAGATTGCTCTAACTATCACTAGCAACTGTGATTAGATCCAACCATGTTGATGGTATCGATTCCCCGGGAGTTTTTTACTAATCAAATTTGGAATATAAGGCCTCAATGTGATTTTCATACTATTAAAGGGAGTTGGGCTATGGATCATAACGAAGAAATCATGGGGGATGCAAAAGAACCTGAGGTGGATCGAACTTGGCTCCATTATTACTCAGCTTAGCATGGGCTTCGGCGTAGTCCTTGAAAAATGCTTCTTGATCTGCAGCGTATTTCTCAGCATATTCCTGCGAAATATTTTTACATATGATGAAAAGCTTATTGGAGTTGAGGCGACATTGTTTATTTATTTATCTATTTTTTTTAAATGTGACCTTGAAGGAAGGATCTTCAAAGAGGACAGCATCTGTAGGCAAAACCAGCAGATCCTCGTCTCTGCGTTCTTTTATATCCTGACAATGAAGATATTTAACACATGCAATATAAAATCTAGGATTGATCACATTAACATATAAGATTTATCGAAATGTGAGATTATCATGGATTTATCACCACCTTGAAATAAGAGTTATCAAATTTCAGCCACTGCACTGTCCATGACTGTCCTCCAGGCGCACCAGGCCCATCTTTCTGCGATGCAAATACAAAAACTGGGAATCGTTGACTTACTGCTGAAATTTACGAAAATAAACGTGTTCTTCGAAACCTTATGTCATCAAATAAGGAAAAAAGAAAGGCCAACTTCTTCAAAATTGTGCGAACTAAGACCAATAAGCTATTCCATTCCTAATGATCAGATATATTGCTAAAGCACAAAATTTACGAAAAACATCCATATAATTACCGTGTATTTAGTCTCTGGTTTTCCCAATCCGCTACGTTCTGGTCTTGACCGACCAAGCGTGTGGGCCCCAGAAAGAGCAACTATTTCCTGCGCTATGAAGCTTGAATTAACAGACACACACACATACACACGCACACAACAGTGATGAGAAATAAGTGCAAAACCCAACCTTATCACTGAATCCCATGCGATAGAATACGTCGCGTAAATGAGAAGCAGGGGAAGAAGGAACAGCATCTAAGACAGAAGAAAGTTCGAAGTTGACTACGAAAAAGAAGTATTTTTTTCCCAAGAACCTATAGGAATAATGAAGAAAGGGACTATTAACAAATGATGAAAACTCTGGCAAACATTAGATATGATATAATACTTGGAAGTCTTCCATCTTCTGGGCATTGTTCAGGTCCAGAAACATCTACTCTTCCATACTTCATAGGAATTTTAGGTCCCCCGGCATCCTGTAATTTGCACAAAATTCAATTTCAATCCCTGCATTTACTTTTCGTACAAAACGAACCAAAAGCAGAGCATAAGACCTCAATCGCAGTAGCACTGGCCAATTGGAATAAGTCTGCGTACGAAATGGCTGGATACTTCTCCTTGATGGGTTCAAGAAGCTTAAGAGCGTTGACCAAACCTGCAAAT
Organism: Craterostigma plantagineum; assembly: GCA_027422505.1. Lineage (NCBI taxonomy): Eukaryota > Viridiplantae > Streptophyta > Magnoliopsida > Lamiales > Linderniaceae > Craterostigma > Craterostigma plantagineum. The sequence goes on from JAPQWV010001544.1 coordinate 41,789, forward strand.
GCCTCGACAAGTCAAAGCACATAACCATCGACAAAAACAATCGAAGGCACCGAAAAACAAAGATGTTTATACCAGCATTGGCAGCATATTTCAGTTCAACCTCAAACCTTAAACTTCCATTAGCACCGCCCCTTTGCGGCCATTCCTCAATATTCTTGTTGTAAGTACCAGCATCGTGCCAGCCCAGACGAACCTATCCAATGAAGATCGAAATTGTTAAATTGATTATCCCTTAATTATACATGAATTTTTTCCGTATATTTTCAAACAATGGGCAAATTCCTAGCTCAGAAATATCAGTCCGCGAATCAAACTTACCAAAATGGGGTGACAGAACTTTGTCTTGAGAATCTCCTTAATATCATCACGAGCACCCTTCAGCTGATCAGGATCCGAGGCGAAGCATTTCGGCGATGACGTCACCGAGTAGCCGATTCTCCCGCTCGACAATCGCCGTGACGAACCTCCTCTCTTCTTTCAACATCAAACAAACTTTCTCAGTGGGGTTTTGACAACAGAAAACGAAGCAATGAGAAGGTACCTGCGAAAGAAAGAGTCGTGAGAGCATAGGTGACGATCGGAATGAAGTGAAGGAGGCGAAGCTCGAGAATGAAGCTGCGCCGGAGGCGGGAGGGCGGGGGCGAGTGGCGGCGGCGGAGGCGGCGGAGGACGAGGAGAGAGAGGCCATCACCGCTGTATAATGTGTGTGCTTATCGTTGATTGGTTCGTTTATGGATTGGGAGTGTGGATTTTGTTGGGTGATGAGTCGTGCTTAGTCTGACACCTCTACGGTTAAGTTTGCTGCAGTTCTCAAGTTGAATAATCATATCTTTACAATAATTATTTTTTTATCAAAGTGTATACACAACATATGTAGGATAGTGTAGAGGATTAATTATTACACACATATATGTTGACCATAATTATCTATTCTATTTTATAAAGAATCTACCCCTCATAAAAATCGTCAATTTCTAACTTTAACTTGATCTGTCAATTTTAAGTTTCAATCAATCATATTCTTATCTACAATATAAAAAGAGTAACTAACCCACATTGTAAACGAGAGAATTGTTGGGTCTGAGCTGTAATTTTTCGGGCCCAGCGGAAGATTTATTTTGGACTCATGACAATTTTATTTAGACAATATAAAACTGAAATGACGCAGATAGAGAACACGAGATTTTACGTGGTTCGGCCAATACCACCTACCTCCACGGAGAGCACCAGCTTTCACACTGTATTGAGAATATTACACTGTACAAATTTAACGCTCGTGTTTAAACCCAAACTCCAGACTCATTTACCCACTCGGATAATGTATTTCTACTCTCAACTAACTAGTAAAAACTATACTCGCTCTAACCCTTATCCACGAGGATAATATTTTTACTTTCTTTTCTTTTTCCCTCTCAGCTCTCTTTCCCTCGCTCTCTTCTCTCTCTTGGATTTGGGGTACTTATTATGGCCTCCTTCGTTGCCTATTTATAGTTGAATCCTCAAGCATCATCACGTCCAGGGACGGACGCAGGGGGGTTCGGGGGGCAATTGACCCCCCGACCTGCCGGATTTTTCCACAGTAGGTTTCTAGGAAATGACGAGTCTACACAATCACTGAATCGAGGTAATTTTCTTGAACTTGTGAGATGGTACTGTGCACGTAATGAAGAAATAAATAAGCTCATTTTGAATGCTCCTGCAAATAATCGGTTGACTTCCCCAAATATCCAAAGACAAATTGTTAATGCTTGTGCATCAGAGGTTGAAAAAGTAATTCGTCAAGAGATTTGGACTGAAAGCTTCAAATATGCGTGGGGAGTTTAATGGACTGAAAGCTCTTATTCTAAAAGAAAACAAACACGCATATTATATTCATTGTTTTGCTCATCAACTTCAGTTGGTTGTTGTCAGTACTGCGACAAATCATGTAATGGTTTCTGGATTTTTTGAATATCTCTCTCTAATTGTGAATGTTGTTGGAGCTTCGTGTAAAAGAAAGGACATCTTTCGACAGAAACAGTACGACGATATTTTGAAAAATATAGAAAGTGGTGAAATTCAGACAGGAAAGGGAAAGAATCAAGAAGCAAGTTTAGCAAGAGCTGGTGATACTCGTTGGGGTTCTCACTTTAAGACAGTCACGCGACTTTTTGCCCTATGGAATCCAGTGAAAGAAGTACTTGCAATTGTAATGGAGGACGCACTTGAAGGAAAAAGTCGAGGTCAAGCTGCAAGTTTACTTGATAAAATGGAAAGCTTCGAGTTTGTTTTCATTGGTCATTTGATGCAATATATCTTGGGAATAACGAATCCATTGTCTCAAGTCCTACAACAGAAGACTCAAAATATTGCTACTGCTGTTGAATTGATTAAAACGTTGAAAGAAGATTTGAAGAGATTTAGGAATGACGGATGGGGCGATTTGTTGAGGGAAGTCACTGAATTTTGCTCAACAAATGAGATCGAAGTGCCTAATATGGATAACTACGTTATAGGAAGAGCTAGAAAGACCGTTGATGGTCAACGAAAGTCATACTTCCATTATTACCGGGTTGTCATTTTTCTACAGGTACTTTATTTTATAGTAGTAATATTCCACTTTACTAACCGTTAATATATATTATTTATATTTTTTTAAATGATAGGTGGTTGATTTTATTTCCCATGAGATGAACAATCGCTTTACTGAATCAAATTCGGAGTTGCTCATGTGTATAGCTTGTCTCGATCCTCAAAATGAATTTGCTAATTTTGATCAAGAGCGCCTACTTCGTCTTGCCGAGTTATACTCAGAAGATTTTTCTTGCAACGATATATTGGGATTAAGACATCAACTCCGGTCCTATATATCTTTCATGCGATCGAACTCGGTTTTCTCTAAACTCAATGACATCCGAGATCTTTCAAAGAAGATGATTGAGATGGAGTGCCATTATGCTTTTCCGTTGGTATACAAGCTTGTTAAGTTGGCATTGGTTTTACCAGTTGCAACAGCAAGTGTCGAAAGATCGTTTTCAGCGATGAAGATTATCAAGACGGATTTGCGTAACGAGATGGGAGATGAGTTTCTTCAAGACTGTCTGATGTGCTACATTGAGAAAGAAATATTCGTGAAGATTGACACTGCAGTTATATTTCAAGAATTTCAACGGATTGCGAAGCGTAGAGTTCAATTGCCACGTAACCGTCCGTTGACGTCGTCGTAGATTTTCCAAACTATATTTTTATACACTATAGTATATTACGTCTTATTCTAACATTGGTTTTGGAATGCATTACATATTATCTATATGATGTTAACTCTTCTCTAGCTATAGGGAAACAATAATTTTTGAGCCCCCCGACCATATGATCCTGCGTCCGTCACTGATCACGTCATGCATTAGTTCACATTTACTGTGAACATGAGAACCCAATACGCTTGCATGTGATAAAATACCAAATAAAGTTATCTTTTGACTTTTCAACTATTGATGAGCTGCACCCAACAATTCTCCCCCTCCAGCGACATTCAGCATCTTCTTCAGAAAGCACTCCAGCGAACCAGAGATGAGAGTAACCCGTCCGTAAATACCACGAACGTTCATTGACCTTCCTTATACCAGCTACACTACACATATCCGAATCAAGAATTCAGGTCCTATCCAATTGATTCACCCGCGGCCAATCCGATGTGCAGCTGTCGAACCGACATTTTTGAAGAGGAACTTCAATGTAACCCCTTCTCCAACAGGACTTCCCGTCTCACCATCGGCTGCCTCTGTACGACGCGCACGCGATTTTCGTGAATCCTTTGAAGTCAGAATATTTTGTACGACACTCCCATCCAGACGTTACAAACCTCCATGCTCTTCCCCTTCAGTAGGACCTTTCCGCCATGTGTGATTTTACAGACTTCCCCTGCTATAAAACTCGCATAGCCTTTGGAATCTAACTGGCTCAAGGATATTAAATTCTTCCGTAACTCTGGGACAAGATCACACCACCCAAAGCCCGCACCGCTCCGTCAGTCATTTTGATCTTCACAGTTCCAACACCACAAACCGCATGACGGTATCCGTCAGCCATGGAGACCGGACCTCTTTGTATCTTCTGGAACGTATCAAAATATTTTCTTTCGGAGCAAATATGATACTTCGACCCCGAATCAAATATCCATTCATCATGAGAAAAAGCGCCGTCATTGTAGACTGTGAGAACTTCTACAACATCATTTGTATCGTATGCTATCATGGTTGTGGAATTTTTCTCGCAGTTCTTGTCCTTCTTCCTCCAAGTTGGGCAGTTTCTTTTGACATGTCCCGGCTCACCACACTTGTAGCACACCCCACTCTTCCGCCATCATTGAATTTGAACATGTTGCTACCTCCAAATTCCCTGGCATGAAACCTTCCTCTACGATTCTCCCCGTGTATAGCAAACGTCGAATTTTGGCAGTCCCCAAAATTTGATCATCTTCTCTTTTCATGCGCCAGAAGAGTTGTATATCCACCATCTTCACTGTCGTCTTTCCGTATAAGATGGATGTGACCAAATTATCATAAGAATCTAGAAGCGAGGTAAGAAGTAAAAAGTGCTTTATCTTCTTCCTCTACTTTACATCAACTTTTATAAGTTGATCCACAAGTCCGTTGAACATGCTAATATGATCCATGAGATTTCCGCCTTCCTCCATCTTCAGCCGGTACAGCTCTCGCTTTCAGATCTAACTTTGTGGCTAAGTTTTTCCCGAGATGCAGCTCCTCCAACTTCGCCCACAAGTCTAGTGCAGAATCCTCATTAACAACATTATTAATAATGTTATCCGCAATGTACAAACGGATTGTACTGACACATCTTGATCCCAAATCCCCTCAGTCTTCTACCGTCATTTTCTCCGGCTTTGCCGTGTCCCCTTTCGAAGCTTTAGCCAAGCCTTGATGAACAAGTATATTCTTCACTCGTCTCTGCCACCGAGTGAAACTCCTCGTACCATCAAATTGTCACATTTTGAAACTGCTTTCCGTCAGCATTATCCTTGCAGAGATTCAACAGCTTCGCCCGACACTAGCTCCCCCGTAATGATAAACCTTCTTGATATCTTTTCTGATGTGGAAAATCAGACAAGCTGCAACCAAAAGCATACTCAGAATATCAATTAGGCTTGGCTCGGATACCACTTGTTGGATTTGAGCGGTAATTTTTCGGGCCCAGCGGAAGGTTTATTTTGGACCCGCGACAATTTTATTTGGATAATTTAAAACCGAAATGACGCAGATAGAGAACATGAGATTTTACGTGGGTCGGCCAATACCGCCTACCTCCACGGAGAGCACCAGCTTTCACTGTTGAGAATATTACACCGTACAAATTTAACGCCCGTGTTTAAACCCAAACTCGAGACCCTTACCCACTCGAATAATGTACATACTCTTAACTACCTAGTAAAAACTATACCCGCTCTCACCCTTATCCACCCGGATAATATTCGCTCTCTTCTCTCTCTTGGATTTGGGGTACTTATTGTGGCCTCCTTCGTTGCCTATTTATAGTTGAATCCTCAAGCATAATCACGTCGTGCATTAGCTCACATTTAATGTGAACATTAGAACCCAACACGCTTGCATGTGATAAAATACCAAAGTTGTCTTTTGACTTTTCAACTATTGATGAGCTGGACCCACAAGACTGCCATTTAATTTCATCTCATTTTATCTACAATTAATAATTACCACAAAAAATCCAAATCATCCATTTATAAAACCACCACCCACTACATTTTCTTACTACTTTTTTTAGTTAATTATTAATTTGTTTTTAGTTAATTATATCATTTATAACAAATTTATTTTCTTTTAAATTATAATGTTATATTACAACACGTGAATATGAGTATGCAGGAATACTGTTTTATTTTAGCAGAGGCAAAACTAACAAAACAACTATCCAATTTTCTATATATCTAATCACATATATATTTTCTAATACAGCCCAAAGTTCTCAAAAAAAAAAAAAAATACAGCCCAAAGTTCAAACGCGTTTTTGGCCATCTCTCACCGCGTGAATGAGACAAAGCAAAGAAGCTTCTTCGGAAAATTTACACGAACTGGTATACACACGTGGAATATTCCTCGATGCCGCGTGGATATTGAAGTGAAAATAAATAAATAAATAATTAAAAAAGACCAAAGAACTGTTCTTTCAGTTTCAGTCCTACAACTACAACTGCAAAGGTCTTACCTTTCGTTATTTCTCACTTTCAGCAGAAACCTTTTCCTCTCTTTCTAAACCCTTTTCGCAGCTGACAACCTTTTCGTTTTTCGATTCATCAAAGTCTTTCATAAGAATCAGCCATGTTCTTTGGAGCTTTGATTTTGTACCTTTTATCATCGATTGCCATTGCTGCCCATCACCCTCCGACGAAATCTGATTGGGGTTTTGGGTCGTCGTCAGTGATTTTTCCTCTCACTGGGAATGTTTATCCCAAAGGGTACTTCGTTATTTCGTTTTCTGGGTCTTGTTGTTTTTCTCACATTAATTGAGCTCTAAAATAGCTGACTATCAAGAATGATGTAATGTACGCCCTCAATTGTGCGTTTCTTTACCAGTTTGGGTTGTGAACCGATTTTGATTATCTTGGATTTTCTTCAGAGATGAATAGTTCTTGATCTATGGGTTTTTTTCGTGTGATTGAAAATTCGACATTTAGGCTTGGGATTTCCTGATTTACTTTCAGTTCTATTACATCTGTGCCTGCAATTTTTCTTGACTGAAAAACTTGATGAAAATGTGCAATCACATCTCAGCAAAGAATACGATTCGATTCGCTTGTTGTGTCCTTCGATCTTTTTCGTGAAGAACTCAAGCAAGTGTGTGCCATTTTCAGGGCTCCTTCAGAGACATTTTTCTGAAATAAATTCATCATTATTATTACAGCTACTATCATGTGACAATCAACGTTGGCCGACCGCCAAAACCTTACTTCCTCGACGTAGATACTGGGAGCGACCTCACTTGGCTCCAATGTGATGCCCCTTGCGCCAAATGTACCCCGGTAAAAAAAACCACGAAAAAAAATCTCTCCTTTGCCTGTCAAGTTCTCGGGTTTCTGTTTTTAAGTGCTAATTCCCATTCGTCGTTTTTCTTTTTCAGGCTCCACACAGTCCTTACAAGCCGAACAAAACCTAGTACAATGTCAGGACCCATTGTGTGCTTCATTACATGGCCCAACGAACAAAGACCATGTTTGCCAAAAGCCCCAAGAACAGTGCGATTACGAGGTTACCTATGCTGATCATGGCTCGTCTTTAGGCGTCCTTGTCAAGGACTATTTTCCTCTTAAGTTCACCAATGGGAGCTTATTAGCTCCTTCTCTAGCATTCGGGTAATAAATTCGAAGATTTTTCCCAATCGTTGTCCTAACGATCTGTGTTGGCCTAAATATCATACACTCCCTTTAAGCATAAGCTTTTAGGTGAACTGATCATCTAACAACATGGTATCAGAGTTCGTATGACCAACCATTTATTATAATGATTAAACGTCTAATAAAGAAATCAGCCTAGACGTGAGTGGACGTGTGTTGTATTATATAAGACTGAAATAGGCTTAAGCTTTTAGTTGAAGTGGTCGTCGTCTGAAGAAACATTAAAAAAAACTCGTCTTAACATTCTTCGAAAATATTGCAGATGTGGGTACAGTCAAGAGGTTTCAGACACGGCCCACTCGCCATTCGCCGACGGCGTGCTCGGGCTTGGAGTCGGGAAATCCAGCATCTTGGCTCAGCTGAGCGATATGGGCCTGACGAAGAACGTCGTGGGCCATTGTATGGGCTCGGGCGGGGGAGGTTTTCTCTTCTTCGGAGACGATTTCTTACCGAAGTCGGGGATCATATGGAAGTCGATAACGAGCCAATCGTGAGTGTTAAATTTGTATTGCATACGCATTTTCGAATTAAGGCTGATGGGAGACAAACTAGGGTTTCTTTCCATTTGTGCCTCAGAAAGTTCTACTCTTTGGGGTCGGCCGACCTTCAGTTCGGCGGCAAAGACACCAAAATCAAAGTGGTCGAAGTAGTCTTTGATAGTGGGAGTACTTACACGTACTTCGCCTCCCAAGCCTACAACTCTCTGCTCTCTCTGGTAATAACACTTACTCCGTCTCAAAAGATTATTATTGTTTACAAGCGCTTTTTCCAAGCTCGTGATCTCGTTCGCCTTTTCTTTCTCTTTACTTTTTATTTTTTCGTAAGATGAAAAGGAGCCTAGACACGAATAAGCAGATCAAGAAGCCGTCGAAGACAAAACGCTTCCCATTTGCTGGAAAGGCGCAAAGCCCTTCAAATCCATCCGTGACGCTGCAAACTACTTCAAGCCTTTGTCGTTATCTTTTACGAATTCGCAAAATAATGTGCAGTTTCTCATGTCGCCGAGTCCTATCTCATACTCACTGTAAAAATTACGTTATTTTTTTTTTTTTTTTGAAGAAAACGACCAGGAAAAAAAAAACAATCACGACTATTTCTTGATTTCAGGACCGTGGAAACGTGTGCTTGGGAATATTGAACGGAAGTGAAGTCGGGTTAGGGAACATCAATGTAATTGGAGGTACGTAAATTCTTTTTGCGTGCCCATGCAATCTTTTTATTACGTCGAAATCAAATTTTTATTATGCCTCATTTTCTATTTGCGCTCAGACGTATCGCTTCAAGACAAGCTCGTTATTTACGACAACGAAAGGCGGCGAGTGGGATGGGCTCGCGCAAACTGCAACAGCCTCGGAAAGTCGTGACCTGATTATTATACTGCAAATTTTATAAAAAAAAATTAAAGTTGAAGCGAATTTGAACATCGTCATCGAGCCCTATATACGCAGGGCATAAATTTGAATATTATAAAACTAATTGGTGATACGTGGAGTAGATTACGAAGTATATATGTTGGTAAGTGAGAACATTTCTACAAAATTAATCCCTGGCATTGATAAAGAAGAGTCAGGGAACGAATTCTTACCTTTACGTAAAAGAGATATGAGGGCTTTGGTTGGGGACATTCTAGTGATTATTCATTGCAACGTGTTATACTAATCCAAAAATTATGAAAAGCTAAGATAATAATGCTGACAAAATTAGTTAAACACCTAACGATATGGGCTGTCATTAATATCCACTTTCGAATTTGTGTACACAATGTACGTGACAACCTAACACAATAGGGGTGTCATTAGTTTACCATTTCTGTACATTCAATCATATTGGAATTCAATAATATCTGAATATTGAGATATAATTTGTTATAGTCGACATTATTAGAGCCTAGAGAGCAGACAACTTTCCTAGCGGTGAAGAAAGTTCAAGACTGTTGTCATATATATCACGGCAATTAAAAAAATCTCTATATTTACTTTAGGACGATCGTTTCATAATAACACGATTCAAATTTGAGATTTTCTTATGACGTAAGTATGATTTAGTCCATAACCAAACTAATTAAATCGTGACTTTTGCGTAAAAACTTTTAGGCCTACAAAACACTTTTTAGCCAACTATATCTCTATAGGAGGCGTGATTAAAAAAAAAAAAATCAAAATGGACGACTAATTTATACATCGGTATAAATCAAATATAGTGACGAAAACTGAAAATCGGTGTAGTTAGTGACCCAAGATTTATCACAGTGCCATCTTTATCTTAAACGTTTTTATTAATTCATTAGGCGTTATCGCAATACCCGTCATTCCAAATGATTTATTTCTTGTATGATAAATGTCGGGAAAGTATATATACTATGGTAGACGATGATGTGCAAGTTGGACATCTAATGACATGTAATAAGATAACATTTCCTTTATTCTGATAATCACCAGCTAAAAGATAAGCGAGAACATGCTGCTGCGTTGTGTTAAGAAAGAATATATACTTCACATTAACAATCTTCGTCCTTTTGATAATAACGACAAAACAAATAGAATTTTATTTAATAAACTTGCCATCAAAATGTTGACTAGATTCCATGCAATTATTGATGTGTTAAACGACGTGTTAGATTATAAATACGTACACTGATTATGACTGATATATTTTTTTTTTTCAGTTACCACATTATTGGTAAAGGAATGCCAAATTATAAAATTTGTATATAGTGTTCCATAAATAATTATTTTTAGGAGAAATGTGGGAATAGATATTAACATGAATATCTACCGCACTAAGGCGTCACCAAATTATAATAATAAGTTTATAAGGGTGACGAAATTCCTAGATTTGATGCAAAAATTTTGTGTTAACTCATCAATTGTTGAGACAAGAGAATGTGATACTCAATTGTGTCCACCTATAAATGGCAATAATTAAATTGTTATATGCCAAAAGATATCCGACATCAATTATTAATATTTATAGATATCCCTCCCTCTAAAAATTAAATGTCTTGAGTGGTAAAAAATAATCTTCAACATCTTATATCCATCACCAAATCAAAGGAAGAAGAAAGAACCTTATTCTCTAAAGGGGTGGTCGAGAGACCGTATGATTTAATTTCTTCAACTCAAAGGTTCTTATTTAAAGGGAAGGGAAGAATATTGATTAATATATCATTTTCCATGACACTTGTACTTATAAATACTCGTACACATCGAACATCAAGTGAACACTCCACACTCAAAAACTCTCTACTCAATATTCATCATCTCTGGCGAAAGGCCGTCTTCATACCATGAAAGTAAGAACCCTTATTCTCAAAATATAAATATATTATTTTATATAGTTTCATTCAATCCATCAAAGATCATTACAACATATTAACATTATCGTCGTTTATGTCATCGCTTACCTAAATCAGTCAAAGATTATGTGACAAACGTCTTAAGATGATTGATACCACGCCCGAAAAATATCCACAAATCTCATACTGGTTCTTTTGAATAAGCCACTTGTCTCTGTAATAAGCCACAAACTATACTTGCTTCTAGGAGAAAAAAAACACACACACACCAAGCTTCTTTAATAATAGCTAACGGTAATAATAACAAAATCCCGATCTTTTTTATTTCTCCTAAAGCCACGAAATTATAGTATATCAAGTGACGAAATTCTCAAGAACTTTCCGACTCGTTTTTGCTCTTACATCCTTTCTTGGCACGTGTCATTAATACAGTAAGCTTTGAATGATCCACTTCTATGGTGCTCGTGTGCAGTTAGAGATTATACTGTAATAATAGCCCTATTATCTCTGTGGTGGAAACTACTTTTTCTTCGTTTCTTCATCCCAAGAAAAATCTCGTTTTAAATGCTCTAAAATCGTTTACTAAAGCGTCCCTTTCTATATTGTCTTGTCGTCGATTTTCTTGAATTTGCCCACCTCGTCTCTCTTCTTATAAATAACCCTAGCTATAGCTTATAACACCTTATAATAGTTATAACAGCCTTTTTTCTTTTCTACAAATTTTTCTTGTCAATAAACTTAAAAGCTCCAATCTTGAAAGTGTGCAGTTGGGTGGGGAGTTGTGTGCACAATTTGCATTATTGCACAATGACATGATTAAAGAAGAAGAACTATAGACATACAAACAGCTTTCTTCATCTTCTTTCTTACAAAAATTCCAACTGATATTTTGCTGTAAATAACTCAAAGATGAGCAACGAAGAACAACAACATCGCCAAGCTTTTGATTTGTCCATCAATTTGCCTCCTCAAGGCGTCGAGCTCTACGATGACGATGGCAGAATCAAAAGAACTGGTAATTTCTTGACTTTCTTGATCAATATCCCAAAAAAAAATTTTGACGATGTGTATTATTACATATAATATATAGGAACTGTTTGGACGGCAAGTGCTCATATCATCACGGCCGTGATTGGCTCAGGCGTTCTTTCCCTTGCTTGGGCAACGGCTCAGCTTGGGTGGATCGCCGGCCCCACCGTCATGTTTCTCTTCTCCTTCGTCACTTATTACACCTCCGCCCTCCTCGCCGACTGTTACCGTTACGGCGACCCTGATTCCGGCAAGAGAAACTACACCTACATGGACGCCGTTAGAGCCAATTTAGGTAAATAAAAATTCGATCTTTTTTTCTCATGCTGAAAAAAGGGCTCATCTTTATTTTTTCTTTTTCAATAGGTGGGTTCCAAGTCAAAGTTTGTGGGGCAATTCAGTACTTGAATCTATTCGGCGTAGCCATAGGTTACACCATAGCTGCCTCCATTAGCATGCTGTAAGTATTACAATTTACATGAGAGATTAATTAATTTCTATGTTGTAATAAAGAAATGAGTTGTTTTTATTGACTCTTTGTCTTTTTCTTCTTCTTCAACAGTGCAATTTCGAAGTCAAACTGTTACCACACAAAGGGAGACAATAGCCCTTGTAAAGTTTCGAGCAACCCTTACATGATAGCCTTCGGCGTAATCGAAATAATCTTCTCACAAATCCCAGATTTCGACCAAATATGGTGGCTTTCAATAGTCGCCGCCGTCATGTCCTTCACCTACTCCGCCGTCGGCCTCGGCCTAGGCGTCGGAAAAGTCGCCGAGAACGGGCATATCAAGGGGAGCCTCACCGGGATAAGCGTGGGCCCAGCCGTGTCCGAGGCGGAGAAGATTTGGGGAAGCTTTCAAGCCTTGGGAGCCATAGCCTTCGCCTACAGCTACTCTCTAATCCTCATAGAGATTCAAGACACAATCAAATCGCCGCCGGCGGAGCGAAAGACGATGAAGCGAGCCACCCTTTTGAGCGTCGCAGTGACGACGGTGTTCTACATGCTTTGCGGCTGCTTCGGCTACGCCGCCTTCGGCGACTCCTCGCCGGGAAATCTGCTGACTGGGTTCGGCTTCTACAACCCCTATTGGCTCGTCGACGTGGCGAACGCTGCCATCGTCGTCCACCTCGTCGGCGCCTACCAAGTCTACTGTCAGCCGCTGTTCGCCTTCGTGGAGAAGAAGGCGAGGGAATACTGGCCGGAGAGCGATTTCGTCGCCGGCGAGGTGGCTGTCAATTTCCCCTTCTGCAAGGCGGCGGCGCCGTACAGGCTCAACCTCTTCAGGCTATTGTGGAGGACGGCGTTCGTGGCGGCGACCACCGTGATTTCGATGCTCATGCCCTTCTTCAACGACGTCGTTGGGATTTTGGGGGCGCTGGGATTTTGGCCGTTGACGGTGTATTTCCCGGTGGAGATGTATATAGTGCAGAGGAGGATAGAGAAATGGAGCGCACGGTGGCTCAGCCTGCAATTGCTGAGTGGGGCTTGCTTGATCATATCCATCGCCGCCGGCGTGGGGTCGGTCGCTGGCGTGGTGGGGGATTTGAAGAAGTACAAGCCTTTTCACATGGATTCCTGATTTTGAGAATTTAGGGGTGAAAAAAAAAACAGAGTTTATGCGAAGTAAGGAAAAAAAAAAAATGTTTAGGTGAGTTGAGTTGACTTGAGGGGTTGTGTCTAGTCTATGTCTATCTAATTAATTTGTATAATATGGTAAAGTTTAGATTTTTATGTAACGTCAGAGGATCTTAATTGGGTTTATATTAGATATATTGTACTTCACTTACAAACTACAATGACGAATAAAATACAGCTGCTTAAATCATCAATTGAAATACGCAATAGACAGGTGAACGATAGTTTAGTTTGAGGCATTGGGGCTGTTACTCCACGTTTCGATGTGCAACTTTTAGTTCCCATGTTATTGATTTTGGATTATTCTGGTCCATCAATTAATTTAATTGCTAATTATAGATGGAATTTAACATGTGAGCACACATGATTTCTTTTTACTCGATTAAAACCTCATAATGCATCTTCTTCTTCGATTTAAACGCATATAAACATCATTATACATTAAATTTAGGGAAAGATTGACAACCTTGAAAATAAGTTAAATGTGATACGTAATGATGTTCACGTGCGTTTTAGTTGAAGAAGATATAAATCATGAGGTGTTGATGTTGAGTCAAGTTAAAGTAGATCATCTACTCTTGTGTGTTAAATTCCGTCTAAATTAGTGATTTACGTTAATCGAATGACCAAAACAGCCTAAAATTGGTAAGATTGGAAACTAAAAGTGGCACATCGGAACATGACGGACCAAAAATGCCTGTGCCCCAAACATCGGGGAGAAGAAGAAAAAATGTGATCAAGACATATCATGCACTAATAAAGAAAGGTGCTTACGCTATGAATGATAGTATTGTGAAAATTCTTGACCTTACTGTCACGCCCTCACGAATTTGACCAAGAGTCTGGGCGAATCGGGCGATGACCTTGCGAGCCAAGAATGTCCAGGCGCCCGAGAATTACACTTTTGGACCGGTCAAGCTTGTCGCGCGCGGGACGTCGATCTAACCAAGCAAGGCCGAGGCACGTAGCATCCGTTCGACAGGGAGACGGAGCTATGGAGGTTATCCACGATTCTTGGCCCATCCGGATTCGTGTGGAACCTTCCGGAAGATCGTGGAACCATACGGAACAATGCGGGTCATTCTAGAGAGTCAAGAGTCCAAGTGTGGAGAATGCTATGAAACTCTCTAGACTAGAATAATCTAGATTGTAAATAATAGCCATTAGATCGAGTAGATCTTAGCCGTCCATCGGGTTGGACAACTTGTATATATAGGGGCTTAGAGTAGTTCATTGGCATCAAGTGGTAAATGCCTTCATTGTAAACACTTGTATTCCTTTAGTGTGAGAAAGAGTTGAGTTCTCTCTTAAAATACTTGTGTGGGGTTTTCCTCTTGCACTTAGGCACGTTCAAGCCCGAGGGTTGTCCGACACTTTGTTTCTTTCATGAGCGTTTTGGGAGGTGACCTAGTGAAGCACGCGAGGGGCGCGGCTTAAAGGACTAGGTGCCGCCGGGAGCTAGCAAGCCAAAGTCTAGGTCCGTGACAAGTGGTTCAGAGCCAAAGTTAGCGAAGATGGCCGAGACAAATGCGCAACGCATGTGAACGAGGAGAGGGTCATGATCCGGCTCCTAGCCAAGGTGGGAGGAAAAAGCGAGATCAATCGAAGGCAAGAGACCCTTGTCCGTGGGAAGGAACCATCGCGGCGATGGGCCAAATCGTTGCAACCATAGGGGGCGGCTTGAGAGTCGAGGGGAGCGTGACAACTCTAGAGGAGCACGTTCATGGGGAGCTCGACAAGATCAAGGCCGACATGAGAAGGTTGTGACGGTAAGTGATATCGTTGAGACCTTGCAGGGGCGAGTTCTTAGGAGTTCGAGGCCACCAAGGAGGATTCGAAGGCATTGAGGGAAGCCAACGAGGTCCTGAAGGTCGAGAACGAGGGTCTTGCGAGGCGAGAGGGCCAAAATGAGGGAGGCCATGGATTCGCTGCAAGAGCAGGTGGCTTTATGCCGAAGGTTGGCACTCAGCGGAGGAGGCAACGGAGCTAGCTCGAAGGGGGATCGACTAGCCAAAAGGCTTATTGATGTTGCCAAGGCCGTGCCGGGTTCAACGGCAAGTGAGACGCCAAGCTAGTGGAGGGTTCAATGGCGGAATGGAGCGTACTTTAGGATCTAGGCATCGTAGAGGGGCGTGCAAGATCCGTACTGCAAGCAACTACCTCACCGAGACTGCGGCGTATGGTGGAGACGTGTGCATGCCGACATAGAGAGGGGCGCGCGTGGCTTGGACACGTGGGAGGAGTTCAAGAGGGAACTCAAGCGCCACTTCTATCCCGAGAATGTGGTCTATGAAGCCAGAAAGAAGTTGCGGGAATTGAAGCATCGAGGCTCAATTCAGGCATACGTGGACGAGTTTACGATGCTAACTCTTCAGATCCCTACCATCACGGACGATGATAGGTTGTTCAACTTCATAGATGGGCTACAAAGTTGGGCTAGGCAGGAAGTCCACGTCGGGGTGTCAAGTCGGTGGACGAGGCCATAATGGTTGCCGAGTCACTCATGGAGTATCAGAGGGAGGCTCCAAGGCGCGATCAAGAGGGCTCAGCCAAAGGTGGGGGAGAGAGACATGCTCGTGAGCGGGACGCGGGGCGATCACCTAGTCGAGATCGGGGATCCACGCAAGGCCGACGGGACTATGAGGACAAGAAGAAAGCGCTTGTGCCCAAGGGGGGTTGCTTTCTGTGCAGGGGGCCTCATAAGGTGTCGGATTGCCCCAAGAGGGGGATGCTCACGGCCATGATTGCGCAACGAGAAGCACAAAAACGGAGGAAGCACCCGAGCAGAGGCTTGAGGCTGCTCGAGTCTTAAGTGGTGAGGAGGCCATTCAGGTATTGCCATGCCATGGAGTTCAAGCTACCACATGTGCGACCATGCGAGGAGCGCATGTTCGTCCAGGCCAAGGTGAATGGCAAGGAGACCAAGGCATTACTCGATACTGGGGCAAGCCACAATTTCGTGACGGAGGCCGAGGCCAAGAAATTGGGGCTTAATATTGGGGCCTTCAAGGGGAGGGTCAAGATAGTGTCCAAAGACACGACCGTGCGTGGAGTAGCTCGAGCGGTGAAGCTACAAATTGGTGCTTGGGAGGGCAAGGCGGACTTCACGGTGGTGCCAATGGAAGACCACACACTTGTGTTGGGCATGGACTTTATGGGTAAGGCCAATGCCATTCTTATGCCTATGCATAGCTCGTTGTATTTTATTGGGCAGGACGGGAAGTGCTCGGTGCCCGTATATCTGACGAGGCAATAGGCGAGACCGAGGAGACGAGACGCATGGCGAGCATGCGACTTGAACAAGGGTGTGCTAGCAACGATCCAAGCAAGTTAGGCACGGGGTGCCGACCGAAGCCAAGGGGGACTCGGAGAGATGCGAGGACGCTGCACACCAAAAAGGCGGCCAAAGTAGGGATTAGGCCGGGAGTATTCAAGCCGGGTGACCAAGTCGAAGCCACGCCAAGGAAGTTGAGGACTTCGAAGGGCAACGGGGGCAAGATTAGGCATCCGAAGGGGCCAAAGCATGAGATGCTGAGGCACGGCAACGGGGACGTTTCCGAGTTGGGTGGGGGAGAATGTCACGCCCTCACGAATTTGACCAAGAGTCTGGGCGAATCGGGCGATGACCTTGCGAGCCAAGAGTGTCGAGGCGCCCGAGAATTAGACTTTTGGGACCGGCCAAGCTTGTCGCGCGCAGGACGTCGATCTAACCAAGTAAGGCCGAGGCACGTAGCATCCGTTCGACAAGAGACGGAGATATGGAGGTTATCCACGATTCTTGGCCCATCCGGATTCGTGTGGAACCTTCCGGAAGATCGTGGAACCATACGGAACAATGCGGGTCATTCTAGAGAGTCAAGTCCAAGTGTGGAGAATGCTATGAAACTCTCTGGAGAGGAATATCCCTTGGGATATTCCTAGAATAATCTAGATTGTAAATAATAGTCATTAGATCGAGTAGATCTTAGCCGTCCATCGGGTTGGACAACTTGTATATATAGAGGCTTAGAGTAAGTTCATTGGCATCAAGTGGTAAATGCCTTCATTGTAAACACTTGTATTCATTTAGTGTGAGAAAGAGTTGAGTTCTCTCTCTAAAATACTTGTGTGGGTTTTCCTCTTGCACTTAGGCACGTTCAAGCCGAGGGTTGTCCGACACTTTGCTTTCTTTCGTGAGCGTTTTGGGAGGCTGACCTAGTGAAGCACGCGAGGGGCGGCTTAAAGGACTAAGTGCCGCACGGGAGCTAGCAAGCCAAAGTCTAGGTCCGTGACATTACGCTGTCATATCCTCATATTGTAATGCGTTACAAAATGCTATGTTTTTCACATTGAGACTACTTCAAATTTATATATAGTTACAATATAATTTAATATTATATCTTCGTGATGCATAAAAATTCATAATATGTAATAATAATTGGAGTATAATGAGCGTAATTTAATTTAATATTTTTTGATTTGATCATCGGACTGCATCTTCTTTGATCTTTTATGTAACCACGCATGCAAATCATATATATTCACCTCAACTCATTAATCAACTGTCGAATCCAAACAACATATTTTTAAACAAGCAAATCACGAACATAACTTGTTGGTAATAAGAATATCACTTGATAGATAGATATATATCACTTGATGTCTTCTACATATATGTCATCACAGTCTTAGTAAGAAATTAAAATCGACAAATCTTAACCAACCCTTTTGCACCTTGCAGAAGTAATCAATATCTGCAATTCGCATATCACAACTCAATAAACACATATATGTAACATTTAATATCTTATCTATTTATATGTGTGTGTGTGTGTTTTGAAATGTAATATTAGTACCTTTTCAAATATTAGGATCTTGGAGATTAGGCTGAGTGGGCTGAAGACGAAATGTGTCGACTGCATTAACTTGCAAAGTTCCTAACTGAAGATCGTCGACAAAAAATGGAAATTGATTCAATAGATTATTGTTGTTAGGCTGTTCTCCGATTGATTTCAGCTCGGTCGTCATAGCTTGATGCTGTCTACGATTTTCCATTTCAGCTTGCTTCTGCATCTGATTGCTCATCAGCTGTGTTTATAAATTTCAAATATAAAAGTTCATCGACATTATATATACGAAAGTTAGTAAACAATAATTATGTAAAGAAATGCTGAGGAATTTTAGGTTTTTCTTACCCAGTGGTACATTTCTTGGTTCTCCTTCTCCATCAAGACCTCCTAATTCAATACTTAAATCATTAAAAAACTAGTAATAGACAAGAATAATGAACTATTTTAACTATAGTTTGTTTATACATATATATTATATACCGTTCGCTTCAAATTTTCCAGTTGCTCGTGAAGAAGCTGAACTGAGACAGTGATCTTGTTATTACATTATGTCAGAAAAATAGAATATTATAGTTACGAAATAATAATAATAACCTTTCGTGACCGAACTTTGTTGACTGCGTTTCGAGCTGCTTTTCGAGCTCGTTGAGTTCGTCGAACTGAACAGAGCTTAGGTCATCGCCTTTGTACTTTTGAAGGCTTAGTTAAGATTCAAAGTTTCGTTTTGCATTCGAGTTAGTTCTCTGTGGACATGTCCTAAATACGTGTACATAAGAATGTATATTACGATAAAACACATTTAATAATTATCTCAAATGCGACTATAAAGGAAGATTAGTGAAGATAATAATATAATGGCAAATAATACAAACTTACGTTGTATGGAACTGCTCCTGCCTGGATATTAATGTTCATGTTGTGGTAATGGGAAACACCCTTAGCATTTTACATATCGATCTATCATTTGCTTCACGCTGGGAGAATTAAAGATTTAAATTTACAATATTTCATATAAAATCAAATATGTTGTATACATCCATATATTTGACAATAGTTCATGATACTGAAGAGTATGACTTCCGGTCAAATTTGCAAGACATTGACAGTACCAGATGGTTGAAATTTTCCACAAAAGAAAAATAGGAAAAATCAATTGCCGTTGAATCATACTTCCATGGTATTTTTCTGATTCAAGTTTGAACGGTAACTTGGTATGAATTATTACCAGCAAATCAACAAACAAAACCCTTGTCTGGAATTAGATCTTGTTAAAGGGATGAGAATTTGGTGATTACCCATATTAATCATCGAATAAGGACTTGATCAAGAGGTAGAAACGTTATACTTAACGTTATCATAAGATGGAAGAGATGATCACCTCAAGCCAGAAGAAAAATCCACGAAAAACGTTCATGCGTTTCTCTCTTTTGTAGCGAAATATCTTCAGTTTTCTTCCAACATCTACACAGAAGCGTTTTAGTAGGTAGCACTCTATTTTTGAGCTAAGATTATATATATATACATATAACATAATACATATATATATATATATATATATATATATATATTTGGACAATATCCACAAAAGCTTGATCAGTGAACAAATGATTCTTGACTAACCAGGAACAGAATGACGATATGATCCTTCTTCAAACAGCTTTGAGAGGTTTTCATACTCCTCTTTGTCAAATGGTTTTCTTAAAATTCCATTAATTCTCGTCTAAATTCCCTTTGAGCAACTACCAAAGGATTGTTCTCTGTGAGCTGTACAATAAGCGATGGATCACAGCGTTTTTCTTAGGAGGAAAACGATGAGTTGAAAGTGAAGCCTAATATAGAGAAAACGACAGCGTAAGGAAAAAAAGGACTAGGAAACAACTCACATCTGCAAGATTTGACTTTCGAGGCACAAATGAGCACGGATTTCCTTGCTTCACAAATGCATCATAGTCAAGAACTTCAACATCTTCGTCGGGAATGTATTGGCTTGGTTCAATTTTGACGCTTTGATTAATCTCCTCACATGGACTAAGCATCCTCGTCAACATTGCAGCTTACATTTAAATCCTCCTGAACACTGTTTTCACTTGGAACTTCATACCTTTTGAGAATCACCATCAGCTGTTTGGCCTTTTCCTTCATCGAATTTTCCATTTCCAAGACCATATTCTTAATGCGTTTGAACTCGTTAAAATTTCTGAAAAACCTCTCCGACTCATTTTCCTTCCCACCCCCTTCGACTTCGCTCAATGATATCAGGACATCCTCGAGTTCATTTTCAAGCTGATCTATATTAGTTTCCCCACTAAGTTCGCTTAGCCTTCTCTTGCAACCGTGTGTTTTCTCCTCTTTTATTACATAAGCGTTATGTGACTTCATCTGATTTCCTTCACCAACATTTTCGAGCATATCATCTCCTTCACCAAGATCACCTAACATCTTGGTTTCTTTTCCCCTTGAGCTCTCATGCCAAAGAAAAGACGAAGCAGATGAAAGTAGTCATGCTCTACATTTCCAAGAATCTCCCAATGATTAACAGGCAAGTTAGATTGCGACATTCTTGCATCATATGAGGCATCTGCAGTTTTCATCCGATGCTCCATTGTTCTGTAACTCAAGTTTTACGTGACAGGCCTGCAAAAACAACAACGTAAGTATACCGAGCTTTTCACGGGTGATGAAAAATGAGCGAATTCTAAGTCTTGAACCGTAAGAGACGATCAAAGTCGACTCCCGTCAATAGAAGTGCACAATAATTTACTTCAATTAGTTGGCCAATCTCCTAAGGTTCGTTAGACAGAAACGAAGAGTCGAAGGCGTTAATAAAACGTTGTCGGTTATTCAGATCATCAATCAAACATTACATAATATGCAGCAGATCTATTCCTTTCATAAACCAAACAATGAATAAACGAACATGAGTGTGCACAAAACTAGTCTTCTCCTTAAACGATTAATTTCTATAGCACAACAAATATTAATTCCCAAATACTTCTAAGATTTCACAGAAACATAAGTATAGCAGAAAGATGCAGAAAAAACCAACATATGGATGAATCGAAACAGCATACTCCATCAATCCACAGTTTCATAACGAGAAAATCAAACGCCCATCCTTCACGATACAAAACATAACTGAAAGTCAAGATAATAGAATGATTATGGATCCAGAATAATCAGTGGTACCAGAGAAGCCAAAGATCACAGAAACAAATGTCAATTTTCCGCACCTTTCAGTAGGTTTATGAGCGCCTCCAAAACGTATTCTTGAGAAAAGCCAGAGATTTTACGTTCGCCAGACACAACCCTAGAAAGAAAATCTCAATGAAGTAATCTCATTACTTTCTTAATTATCAAGATGATAAGAATTACTCAATTAGTCAGCAAAAAAAGAAAAGAAAAGAAAAGAAAGATGCATTCAAAGTCGCGCGGGAAAGTTATTACACGTGTCCGTAGTTGATTCGTTAAAGTGACGTCAACTTCAGTAACGTCGTAAATCATTACACACTTTAATCAAAATTCAGTTATATCTGATATAGTGATATAATGAAAATATGAGAAAGTACACGAACATTTTTTTTTGCGTATTTATACTAATTTTGATTTTCACTATTCTATTCCGTTTTTACTATGGATTATTATTAGAAATTATATAGCCTATACACTCAATGCGTTTGCATAAAATAGAAAATTTTAACGTGATAATGAGATGTGTAGTTGTTTTGTAATAAGTAGTGGGTTTTCATTTTTTCATTAATTTATTAAAGATAAATGTACACACGTGGATTTCACTATGTCTATTTTTTATATTAAGTATACACAGAAATAGAAAAAATGTGATTGGTTAGTACACACTAATTCAAATAGAATTGCACGGTTTTTAGAAGACCCGACGACGGTTATATAATAGTATAGATTTTATGTTACGTCCCCCTATTAGAAATTTTTGTTGGAAATAAAGCAGAAAACAACCGACTTACGACAATATATTATTCATATTCCCAGTCCTTTCTGAGCCAACGACAATTTCATGTATTTACGGCGTAAATAACAAATGTAACATAGTTATTGAGTTGAGACAGGTTGAATACCAGTTTCTACTAACAAGAGAGCAAAATGAATGAAATATTTTGACACCTAAGTAAACATACTCCATAAAAAATCCACGCCAATCAGAACAAACAAACGAAGCAGTAACAAATAAAGCAAAGGCTAATAAGCATAAAAGGAATTTGGCGCATAAAACAAAAAACAGAGTAGTATCGTTCATTTCAGTATTAACCACATGAGAAAGAAATAGTTTTAATTGATGCATTGGAATCACAAGTTCAAAAGCAGACAAATAAACTGTAGATGAAAGAACGTTCGGACTGTATTTTTTTTTTCTTACAGAGCTGCCATCAACTTCTTTGATTTCTCCTCCAGCTCCTTTTCGACTGCGAGAATCTTGTTCTTAACTCGTTGTAGCTGTCGAATATCATTCATGAATGTTTCGAACGTTTGCTCCATGTTTTTCGCTTGGCTATCTTCTCTAGGCTCAATCTCACGTCTGCAACGTTTGCTCGAGCTTTTCTCCTGTCCTTCTCTTCCCTCGTTTGATTCCTTCTCAACACGTTTGGCGCTGACAAGGCGAAAGATATCAACGAAATCAAGGTCGAGATATCGCCTAGATTTACGTTTCAGATAGTTCGAATTATAAACGGTCTTGTCAGAAAATGCCATCTTTGCTTCATGTGATGCATCAGAATTTTCGAAGCGATCCATCTGCAAGAACAATATAACATAATTAAGATCAATTCGACAAACGATTCGGGTCTGAAGCTCTGAGTACCATAAAAAGTTGCGTCACAACAATGAGAGAAATTCACAAAAATTTAGCTCAACCTATTGTCGATCCTAATGTTCAAATGACATAACATAAAGTCATAGGTGTATGTATATAAACTTCATCATTCAGATCTTCGTTCTATCCGTTTTTCTGTAACATGAAAACTATAAATTCCTTCCACGATAGAAGAAAGCGACGAGAGAGACCAATTAATTTCGTAAGCGCATGGAAAAAAATTCGTTTCTTGAAATGATCGATTTTATACCATGTATACATCGATACCGAACAATAAACAAAGGACATCTGAGAAAAAAAAAGGTGGCAAGAATCATAGACGAATAAACTCATTATTTGAAACCATAAATCCTCCATTTAATCGCGATGAAACAAACAAGATCGACCTCATACGTGCTTTCTGCTATGAAACGGCATTAAAGATTAAGATTACTCATGAGAATCATCAGATCTGACCAACGAGAGTTACCTGGAAGAGAAAGAGAAGCCAAAGCACCACAAAAGCGAACACAGCCTTTTTGAGGTATGTTTAAGAACAAACACGTTAGGGTTTCTTCGCCAACGAGACCTATGATTGGGCAGACAACGGAGCCTTTATACTATGGACCTAGAAAATACCAAGGCCGTAATTGGGCCGCATTTTTTCTATTATCAAAATTTAAGATAATTGCTAGTAGTCAAAAGAATGAGAAATACAAATAAAATTTTCGCGGAAGGGTTAGTCACGTGCCATATGACTCGTTTAGGTGGCGTCTATCCTGAATGGATC
Organism: Craterostigma plantagineum; assembly: GCA_027422505.1. Lineage (NCBI taxonomy): Eukaryota > Viridiplantae > Streptophyta > Magnoliopsida > Lamiales > Linderniaceae > Craterostigma > Craterostigma plantagineum. Next base: position 65,598 of record JAPQWV010001544.1, read on the forward strand.
TCATATCATTACTCACACTTTTATCACAATTTATCACGTGCACGGTATAGCGAAAAACTTATCTATTTCGTTCACAAATCCTACACATATCTAAATCTAGTTTGTAAGGTTCTTAATAAGTACACGATATGCTACAATTGATCTTCTGCGTCGAGTTCAAGCGCCGCATGGAGAAGATTTCCGTTTTCTTCGAACAAGTTTTAAATAGAAACAAAATTTCGATCCTCACTCTATTCAATTTACACGACGATAGAGAGACATGTAGTAACTACACTACGGACCAAACAGTTATAGCTGTAACTAACCTCTTCCGCGCTAAGACACACGAATCCTTTCTACAATTTCAAGGATGAAAACAGACTCAGCAAATAAAAGAAGCATCACCATTCTAAATGCTGAGATATTACCTGACAACGCAGTAAATTAAATCAATTCAAGTGTAAACTATACAAACATGAAAAAACACAAATTGTAAGATGTAGCTCACAGACAAATATCCCATCATGATCCAAAGTCAACCTACGTTTGCTACCAATGAAACTTTAATGTGCGATAAAGATGATAGACTTACTGTATATCTAACCGAAAGAAAGCGCAGTCAGCTTTTAATAAATTCAGATTCTTGTCCAAAGCCTCATTGCTCGCCCTCTTTCAATATCCTGCAAAATCTTGTAAGAAAGACGTTTTTTTTAACAGTTGCAAGACGAGGAATTACATCACAACATTTATAGCAAATCCACTTCCCTTCACGGTTGTTATATAGGAAGCAGTTCAAAATTTTATTGTATTAGAGCTTACGAGAATTTGAAGAAACAATGGACATCGTTGAAGAACATAATCGCAGTACAAAGTATGGAGATACTTCTCCAACGCAACTTATATCGACGAAAATTAAAATATTTACCAATCTTCAGCTGATTGAGCTGCATAGCAAGCGAAGATTGCTTTGATCGACTGAGGTGGGAAAGCTCTTAGATCGATTACATTGTGACAACTCGGTACTTCGTTTCTCGGTTTTTGAATTGTGCATTTGATATGTTTTTAAAATTTGGATTTCAGTACCTCAACGTTTTTGAAGGTTACAATGCTAATACTTTTTTATCTGTCAATTTGGCCCCTAATAATTTCCAAGAGTTGTTCCATAATTCCACTACTCCATTATTCTGTGTAGTTAGGATAGGACAATTCTCTTCTCTCTCGTGTAAATTCGGATACAATACTTGGAAATATAGTACAAACCCACAATTTGATTATGAACAAATCATACAAGAAATTCAATAATAAATGTAAGCTGATCTGTGAAATCACACCAATTATTCAAGCCCCCAATCAAAATTTCCGGGCAACTTTCATCATCAATGAAAATAACACAAAACCACAAAGAAAAAGATGACAGAACAAAGAAACATATTATCCAGAAAAAAATAATATTAACACAATAAATCAATGATGACAATAAAACACCTCAAAGCTTCAAAGAATAATTTCCAGGCTCTTCATACCTCTTTTCTCCATATGCTCAACTTTGTTAAATCTGAAACCTCTGATCCTAACTTCTTCAGGCACCGAAACGTCTTCATAATCGACGTTTTCGAAAGCCCACCCTTCGTTTCTAACCAAACCTCCAATTTCAACCTTTCGATAGAAATTCAAGAATCGTATTTAAGATTCTACGAAAGTGATAGACATATGTATAGGCCATGTTATAACATGTGAGTTTATTACATATACCTCTGCACCATCAACAGCATCTACTAAGAGGGCTCCATCCAAAGCAAGATCTTTGATAAAGATGTCTCTGCCCTTAAGACAAGGGTAGATTTTTCGGTAATAGAACAAAAACCTCTTACTTTTCCTTTGATCTCCGAAAATGTGACTCCCCATTTAGGTTTCCATACAATGCGAGGCCACACGTCGACTTCTTGACCGTTGAACGTGTGCTTGATGGGATCATCTACCTTAACGCCGGCCTGTGGAACGAAATATAAGTGAATATGATTATTCGTAACTTATTACTACAGAGTATGCTTTGTATGAACTTGTCTGAGACTGAGAGAAGTAATGATCAAAGCAACTAACCTTTCTCAAAATAAGTGAGTTTGCCCGATATATTGACATTTCTCCAGAAGTAGCACTGTGATAAGGATTACCCTTAGGCACCTAATTTACCAGTAGAGGTAATAACATTAAGCGAAGAAATGAAAATGAGAGGTCGTTCTGTATTTAAATCGTTTATCCCTGTTCTTTTTTTGCTCATAAGTGCTTAAGTTTCCTCCAGCAACTAATACATATGCTTCCAGTTGTGATGGACCTCTTGGTTAAAATTTAAAAATGAAAAGCAGCTAAAATAACAAGTTATCGTACCTTAGCCGCATCTTCAGGATTGTTCTTCACGGGAGCATAAGCCAACCAAGCCTCCGTCACCTGATTGATTGAACATATATGTCTAGATAAGTTCTAACAGCCGTATATTGTTTAGAGTAGAAAAAATCGAAATTATGAAAAGGGTGTGGTAAAATACTTACGGTAAATCCAACTCTAGCTGATGGAGGCAGTGTTTTGGGATAGTCTTGCATCATACATTCGAGTCGAGTTGATGACTTAAATGCAGTTTTTGTTGAATCCTTGTACCTTCATTTGTGTGCACTCAAGAATTATATATTACTATTAGTGTAAGAAGGATTATTTTCCGTTAGAAAAGAACTTACTTTGGATTAACAAACTCCTTTATAGCACCTCCTGTTTTAGATAGCTCCTCTAGGTAAGGGCCGATTTCAATAATTAACTGCAGAAGAAAGATATCCATGTCATTAGGCCACGACAAAAGCTAGCAACGTTCTTTCAAGCCACCGGAAAGAAATGAGAAGCCCAAAAGAAAAATCCAACTTTAACTGACTCAAGACATGGTTCCAGTTTGTTATGATATTAAAGGGCTTGTTCAACAATAAGTAGACAATTACCAGGTAACAATAGATATTTCGTATTTGGAAGTATTTTGAAAAAAGAGTGAATTACTTGGTTAATGTTTCCAGGGAATGGTGAATATCCTGTTTCACCATTGACATCACCATCGGGATTCACCGTAGCTCTTAAAAGTGGATCAAGTTGGTTATACTCCACATTGATCACCATTGTTCTCCCTAAGAGAAAAATTCGTTTTTCTTTCAGTGATAACGTTCTCAGAGGATGGACTATAACAGTTAAAGTGCTGGTGCAAACTCAAAATGAACTTCAGAGAAGGTTTCACCTACCACATTACATGATTGATGTCACAATGAAACTGATGCATGAATATGAGGGAAATTTATATTATGTGTGGTTATAACCTAAATTACCCACCATCTTGGTGAGTTAGCCGGGCGATGCCTCCAATAGCTTCCTTTGCTTTTCGCGGGACAGCAAGAGAATTCACATGGTATTGTTTTGTAGCACTGACACCCAAGGAAGATGGGATTGCCTGTAATTTGAAAATTGAAAAGGGATAAGTCTGATAACATTTATACTTATTATGAAAGTAATTACAGCATATAGCATTCCAAACTAAACCTTGAATAGAAGTCCATTAGTGTCTTGGAAAAATAAGACCCATTTTCTACCAGCGTCGAACCTGCAAATACAAGTAAAAAGAATCACTGAAAGCATTTTTCAGTCTGCAGAAATAGGAGCCAATGAAAGCCTTGAGTGGGTAAAGTAGATTATACTAACAGATCCATTAAGGTTCCTGAATATGGCCATACCATTCCTTGAGGAGGCCACTTGAGTAAAGAAGTGAATGAACATCACCATGACCATGAGGCTTTGTCTGTACAGAAGTAACACCACCAAATGTTTTTAAGACAAAATGAGCACCATTATAAAATTTTGTAAGAAGTAGGTCATACCTCTAATAAAAGATCATCATGTAACAGATACCTGAATTATGTACTTGTTCTGTGGATCCAATGCCAGCCTTGCATCATTATCCTCCAAACAAGCAACTTTTTCCTAGAAAATGAACAGAGTATGCTTAATCTCAGCAGTGGTCCATTACAGATTGCGGAACGTATTACTATGATCGCTCCATTACCTGTTTTAGCAATTTTATCTGGGAGGGTGTCATCCCAAAATAGTTATTTGACTCTAACAGCTCCACAGTTCGCGAATGAGTGTCATCAGATGTCATAATAGCCAAAGGTATCTCAGAAGGCTTTTCATCTGCATCGGTACATCATCGACTTAGACTACCACTTACCAACTAACACCAACTAGTAATGTGCTCCGCCCGTAAACAGTTGTAAGTGTCTAACCTTTTGATAACACGTTACTCTTTTCCTGTAAGGCGAGAATATTTTCAATATAGTGCTGCAAGAAATAAGTTCCTGTAGTAGTCTCTAAAGGAAGAGCCACCTGCAAAATTGGTCATCTCCATCTAAGACAATCATTAATAACACATGAAAGCTTGTTCGATGACTAACAATTACGTTGACCAAAAGAACAGAAAGAAAGTATGTCACCACATGTTAGCAAGAACTAAAATGTAATTTGATAACGACTTATATTGTACCTTAATACCATTGTATCCAAGACGTTCTCCAAGGCCACCAGCAACGAGGACAAAGGCAGCTTTCTTGGCTTCCCGGACGCCAGCTTCTTCATATTGAACAAACTGATCGTCGCCAAAATTCAAAGTCTCTCCTGTTGGAACCTATATCGAATGGAATCATTTTCACACGTCACTCTAGAAGGAAATCGATACGCCTAAAAGACATTTAGAGACAATCAACAGTCATATTTGGAGACGTATACAAGCCAGCAATGTCAAACTAGTACAATCGCTCTGCCCAATTTACAGGAATATGATCGAGGTGTAGGTATAAACTTTTCCCAAAAGCTTACAGAAGGCTTAAAACCATCAAATGGATTCTTCCCAGCCTTTGAATCTGCCAAAAGTTCCCTCGCCGTTTTGATGTAAGATGAAAGGCCCCCGGGATAACTCGCATCAAGCCGAGAAATCTGTACAACACAGAAAGACACTCGCGATAAACAATAGTGTCAACAAATGGCAAACATCTTCAGCATTGGCTTGCATGGAAAAGACACACTCGTTAGACCCACAAACTAATCCAAGTTTAGACAAAACCTTTATCACAGTGAAAATCTGTGAGATCCAAGCTACTCAGACTAGTTGCTGCTCAGTCACAGATCCACATCAAAAAATGAAACACATATCTAGCTGCAATTCAAATGGGTCAACAAATAAAAAAGATGGCACTTGCCTGATCGAAAAAAGCTCTCTTCTGATCGTCGTCGACGCCGGGCTCCGGCCAATGCGCGAAAAGATGAGCCTGGTTCATCTCCAACAGCATCTTTGCCAAATCAACCTGAACACATACATCGAAAGAAGCACATCAGAATTCTACTAAAATGCGCTGGGAAAATGAAATAACAAGGCATCTATCCAAGCTGAACCTGCTGAGGAGTGAGGAGGGAGAGATTTTTGCCCATATTCGGAACTCCGTCGATTTGGAGATCGAAAAACGAGTCGACGACGGCCGAACCTGCCATGGCTGGTGATATTTCAGCTGATGAGATCTCAATGGCTAGCAGAAGTTCGAGGAGTCCTATGATTAATAATCAGTGCATATATATATTATATACAGTCGATTGGCGCATACACAGTGAAATGAAAACTGTTGGGACTAAAACGCAACATTTTTCTCTGACGAGGGACGAGAAATTAGTTTGACGAAAAAGACAAAATTGTAAATTTTTGGAGTGGCCGAAACTGAATGGGCCTAAATGGGCCGAAAATGATAGGCCGTTTCAGTTAGCAGCCTTTTATATTATATCATAATTTAAAAATTCGCCCATTGAGAAGCCCACTTTTAACTCTATAATCGAACTCTAATGTTAAAAAGTGAAATCTAGAAACTAAAAATCATGCATTATTTTGTATTTATGCAAATATATTCTTAATATTGATAGCTTAAGTAATATTTATGACATTGCCATGAAAGTAGCTTCGATAATGATCGAACATGGGGTCTCACGTGCGCATGTCTCCTTGGTACGAAGATGGCTTTGTCTAATCGTATCGTATCATATCATATCATATCCTCAAATTTATTTGATCATCATATATTTAATTATTTGTTATTTAATTAATCAAGTTGCCTTATCTTTTATAACGTCACTCGTGATGTTGCTTGACATTCTTGAAATATTTCCATATGTTTTTACATGTGAAAAAATAGGAATTCCAATAATATTCTTGGTTAGAATTTTCTCCTCTCTCTCTCTCTCTCTCTGCCCTAAAAGAAGCTGTCCCTTTTTTTCTATAAAAACACTTCAAAAATCTATCCACTTCAGTCTTCAAGTGTTGGGACATAATGAGTGGGATCAATAGAGAAAATAAGGATACTAATGGAGAGCAATATGATCCGCCCAGCGCCGCCGCCCAACATGGAGACGAAGGGAGACCCACCGGCGCCGGCGCCGGAGCCGCCTCGGCTGAGCAGGAGGCGGCGGCCCGAAGGTACAAGACTCCGAGGCCACCGAAGAGAGGGAATGTGATGAGACAGATTATTGCAGACTTTGGACGCACCACTTGAACTACTTCTGGGACCCACAACGTTAATTACATGTATATATGTATATATTCATGTAATAATAATTTGCTATGCTTGTTCGCATCTTCATCGGACCGTGCGTATATGTGTATGTGTATAACTAATGTATTTTTTATGCATTATTATTAATTTAGGGTATCGATTTCTGAATTTAATTGAATGGAAGAGAATTTAACTTGCACATATGACATCGTTGTTGGTTTTTGTCGTCGTTATCTTTTAGTCGAAGATACTCTGAACTAAACCCAAGACAGCAATTATTGCATAGTATTATTACGTGCAAATTACGAGTCAGGCCCCAAAACATTTTTCAGTTAAATATAAGGACCTATGTAAATTTCGTTCAGAAGGACCCAATTTAACTTTATTAGAGATGAGGACCAGAAAGTGGTATCACATACCATGAAGTGGTACCACAGACCAATGAAGTGGTACACATACCCGTGAAGTGGTACCACAGAACAATGAACTGTTACTGCAGAACAATGTGCTACGGGAGCATGAAGTGTTTCTGAAGAAAATGGGTCCTTAAAAACTATGCATTTTGTTACATGAGTCTGAACTGTAACTGAAACTTGAACTGTAACTGAAACTTAAAATGGGGTCCGAAATATAAATGTCCTATTATTATTAAAGCAAATCTTATAGGAGTATCAGGAAGAGACGTGTTGGGGTTGGCCTTTTGCAAGTCATCGATTGGATAGCAAACGTAAGGATGACATCATGTCATTACATCATTTATTGCCATCCTTGAAGAAATCCCACTTGGTATAAGCATTTATTTTATATATTATGCTTTCAATCATAATTCAAAGAAAGGAATTTTAAATACGTCGAGAAGCTAGAAGATATTCAACAGCCATAACGAAATTGGGCCAAATATAATCATCATAATCATAACAAAGCAGGCCTTAAGGTAGCCCAAATATAATTGGGCCAGTGGCCCATTTTCGCCCAGCTGTAAAAAAAAACATCGACGTCTTCGACCAACCTCACCGATGGCCACCTACGCCGGCCGTCTCCATCACGCGCCGCGGTCCATAGCAGCCGTGACCACCGCAATCCTCAACCACGTACGCCTCGGCCGCCTCCCAAAAGCCGTCTCCATACTCTTCTCCTCAGACAATCCCTTCCCATTCTCCCTCTACGCCTACCTCTTCAGACTCTGCATCCAAAACAGAGCCCTCGTCGAAACTCGCAAGCTCGAATCGCATCTCGTCACATTCAATCCCAAACCTCCTACGTTCTTGCTCAACCGCGCCATCGAAGCCTACGGAAGATGCGGCTGTTTTCGAGACGCGAAGGGACTGTTCGACGAAATGCCCCAACGAGACGGCGGTTCTTGGAACGCCATCATTGCAGCTTGTTCGAGGAATGGAATGGAGGAAGATGGACTGAGGTTGTTCAAAGAGATGTTCGGCGAGGGGATTTTGGGGAGTGAGGTGACTTACTCCACCGTTCTCAGCTGCTGCGCCTGCATTTTGGATTTTCGGGCTGCACAGATGGTTCATGACCTTATCATGAAGAGTGGGTTCGTAGGGAATGTGATTTTGGAGAGCTCTTTGGTGGATGTGTACGGAAAGTGCAGGGCCATGGGCGATGCAAGGAAGGTGTTCGACGGTATGCTATTTAAGAATGAGATTTCTTGGAATGTGATTGTAAGGAGGTATTTGGAAGCTGACGACGGGCGTGAGGCAATTAGGGTATTCCGTGAGATGATGGGAACAAATACGAGGCCTATGAAGTACACTGTATCAAATGCATTCCTAGCGTGTTTGAATTTTGGCGGGGCGAAGGAGGGCATGCAAATTCATGGTTTTACCGTCAAGACAGATGCAATCGGGCACGAAGTGGTGTCTACTACATTGATAGGAATGTACGCCAAGTTCGGCGATATGGACATGGCGAGGAGCCTCTTCGATCTGCCTTGCTGTAAGAATGTGATTAGCTCTACAACTATGGTCGGAGGTTACGCCATGAGTGGCAGGTTAACTGAAGCTCGTGAGTTGTTCGATTCGATGACTGAGAGGACGGTCATTTCTTGGAACGTGATGCTGGCGGGATACACGAGGGCTTCAGAGTGGGATAAGGCGTTGGAATTCGTCATGCTGATGCGAATTAGGACAAAGGACATCGATCATGTCACGCTTGGATTGATTCTGAACATTTGTTCCTCGATCCCAGATTTAGAACTGGGGAAGCAAGTCCATGGATTTTCTTACAGAAATGGTTTCCATTCGAACCTTGTCGTGGGCAATGGTATCCTCGATATGTATGGAAAGTGCGGTAGTTTGAATAGGGCGAGGACATGGTTTAACGAAATGAGCCATTTGCGTGATAAAGTTTCTTGGAATGCTTTACTAACAAGCTATGCTCGCCATGGGCTGAGCGAAGAAGCTATGACCGCCTTTTGGAAGATGCTGGGAGAGACCAAGCCCAGCAAATTTACCTTCGGTACCCTCTTGGCTGCTTGCGCGAATATATTTGCTCTTAAATTGGGCAAACAAATCCATGGATTTATGATACGGAACCTTTACGATATGGACGTTGTCGTCAATGGAGCTCTAGTGGACATGTATTCTAAATGTCGATGCATTGCTCATGCACTCAACGTTTTCAACTGCGCTGATTCGAAGGATGTGATTCTCTACAATTCGATGATTTTGGGCTGTTCGCATAATGGAAGGGGCGGAGATGTAGTCGAACTGTTTGAGGGCATGGAAAGGGAAGGTATCAAGCCAGACCATGTAACACTTCGAGGTTTATTACATGCTTTCATAAATGATGCTCGGTGGATTTGGGTAAGAATTACTTCGAACTGATGAGTCGTAAGTACTCTGTGATTCCACGTATCGAGCATTATGAGTCTATGATCGAGCTGCTCGGGCAAAATGGATATATGGAGGAGCTTCAGGCTTTTATTAGTGAAATGCCTTTTGATCCCACTGCTGCCATGTTCGCAAGAGTCATCGATTACGGTCGAATGCACAGGTGCTCGAAAATGGCGAAATGGGCCTGCGATAGGCTTAACGAAACGAATCCCTTAGTTCCATTTCGCCACGATTGCTAAAACTGCGAAATGAATCGTGGGTTTTTGTTCGACATATGAGGCTACGGTTTAGCTGTTCTTGGGAGATCATACATCTAGTGGCTAAAAAGATTGAGCATTTCTTGTCTGTTTTAGCCCACGAAAGCGATTCGAAGAACATGGCTCGTCCTTTTTTTCTGGTAAGGTTATTCTGATAGTCTTTTCGCCTTTTTCTTAGAGATTTGTCTCATTTGAATCACTCTTTTTGGTACTATTTCAGAGCTTGCGGATCACCGTCTTGGTGGGTCGATTAGTCCTTACGGAGTTAACCGAATGGCTAACCCGCCGAGCCGTTCGGCCAGCGATTGGACACCTTCAGTTTTTTGAGGGAGTTGTTGTCTCAAGTCTCAACTAGTGGCGTGCTTACGTGAGGTAGGAAGGCATCTTAAAAAGTATTACTCCCTTCGTCCCGCTAACTTTATCACATTTTTCTATTCCGGCATTCCAATTTTCTATCACCTTTACTTGGATAAAAAATTAAACACCATTTTTTAAATGTAATTGAAGGGAAAAGTAGATGGTGTGAATAATTAGGAAAAGTTATAAATTTAAGCAAGTTGTTTAAATCTAACTTCAATGTACTATATTATTAATTTAATGCGACTTTATTTGCGTGCCCAACAACTTATTGATAAAGTTGTTGGATATGGCGAGTATAAGATTTTACATAATATATATCGGCGTTGGCCTTTTCTATATAAGTTGTCGTTTTTATTCACTTTGCATCATTTGCATTTTCGAATCTATTATTTTATTAATTCCTAGTTAAAAGAAAAAAGTCATTCTTATGCTGTAAAGTAAAGAGTTCGTTATTTTAACCTTTTGAGATTAAAACCGTTCAGCTTATATTTCCGAGATCGATCACCGTTCAAGACAGAGTTGTATTGTAGTTCCCCAAGTAGTCAGAATTCTGAACCTCCGAAAGTGAGCGTGGTGTGCACGCGCGAAAGGGTAGCGTAATCTTGACGCCGTGTATGTTTTACTGTCCGGTCGGCGCGTGGTTATCTCGATACAACTCACAGGCGGGCCGCCTTTGTTTTGTCGGGCAGCTCTTTGCTGATTCGAAGCGGCACGGATCCCTAATTACCCACGCGCTGTGGACCTCACGTCAATTTCACGCGCGCCCCACTTGACAATTTCTCCTCCACCTTTACCCCAATTTTTTTCAGCTCCATACAGGTTTATGATAATATGTATTAAACACCACCGTGGATAGATTCTCTCTCTCTCTCTCTCTCTCTCCAATCACACCACTAGCTTAGTGTGTAGAGCGAGTATAAGAATTGTTTTGATAGTAGTGGTGGGGAGTGCTCTTCCTACGTTGAAAGTTCCCTTTATTTCACTTTTATTCATTAAATTTGGGCCATTTATTGTCGCAGCTGGTGTGTGTCCTGTTTAATGAACAGTTCATTCACACGTCATATGCTTCTTCTGTAGCCAGTATGTCAACGGCTGTTCTCCGCAAGCGGGTTCGTGATAATAAATCAAAGCTTTTGCATCTCTCTTTTTTTTTATCTTTATCTTTTGTGGGTTTTTTTTTGGGTTTTAGGCTCTTGAATTCTATCCATAAGTGTGTACGAGGTTGTCGTGGTGATTGGGATTTTCTGGGCTCCTTTCGATTTATGCTGTTTCTTCATAATTTATTCTACTTACAATCACTTATGCCTTTCTTCCCAATTACATATGTTTGAGTCTCATGGATTTGAAAAAGAATGATAAGAAATCACTTGCGTTTATCTTGATTGCTCTTTAAAAAGTCGTTCTTGCAGTCACCTATGTTAGCCACAATGTAAAGGTGTTGCCTTGTTGAAACTCCTCTGCAAATTGGAAGAGAATTTTATTCGGGCTTCTGAAATTCTTGCTACCCTTGGCTTCGTACGAGGTAATAGTTAGTATCTGCTAAAAAAGAATCCAGCAAAGAGTTGCTATTGCTTACTGATTCTCATATGTTGTTTAATTTTGGGCAGACAGATAGCAAAAATGGGGTCGTGGGCATACTTCGATCCCGAGTATGAGACGTTGAACGTCAGAATAAATCCTCCACAGTTCAGTCTCAAAAGCCTTTAGTTTATTGTTAAATTTTAATCAACTAAGCTCTTCGATTTTACTCAGTTTTCTCTAACTTTGCAGGGTATCTGTGGACAACTCGAGTTGCAAGGACTGTACTTTGGTCAAGGTAATATAACATCATCTCTCTGCTTCATTTACAACCAAAATGCATTAGCGAAATAATCGTCGTTGAATTACAAAGATCGTTCCTTTTTTGTTTCGGTATAGGTCGATAGCATGAACAAACCAGGAATCTTGCTCGAGGTTGTCCAAATCCTCACCGACCTCGACCTTATCATTACCAAAGCTTACATCTCCTCTGATGGTGGCTGGTTTATGGATGGTATGCTATGCATACTTAGTCAGCTAATCATCTCCTAATATTTCATGACATTTATCGATTAGAATCGTTCCCTCAAAACAGTATTTCACGTCACCGACCAAAAGGGCCAAAAGATCGCCGACAAGAGGACCATCGAACACATCGAGAAGGTAAAAAAAAATTCAATCCACATTAGTGATGATGCTCTTCCCGCATATTTCTCTGACCCCTTTTATTTTTTTCCCAATGAAAAAAGGCTTTAGGACCAAACGGCTACACCTCAGGCCTGCTAAAAGCCCGGCCCGGAAAAACAATCGGCGTAAACCCAATGGGCGACGACTACACAGTGATCGAGCTCATAGGCCGAGACAGGCCGGGCCTGCTCTCCGAAATCTCGGCCGTCCTCGCAAACCTAAGCATAAACGTCTACGGCGCCGAAGTTTGGACGCACAACAACCGAATCGCCTGCGTGCTCTACGTGACCGCCGCGCCTCAGCTCTCTCTTTTGAAGGAACAGCTGAAGAACATCCTGGGAAACGACGAGGAGGACAACGTTGGCTTCTCGTCTGAAGGCGAGGGCGGGTCCATGCACGTCGATAGGCGGCTCCACCAACTTTTGTTCGACGATAGGGATTACGAAGGCTGCGGTAATAGTGCTATGGAGGCGAAGGTTACCGTTGAGAGATTGGCGGAGAGGGATTATTCGGTGGTGAATGTTAGGTGTAGGGATAGGCCGAAGCTCATGTTTGATATTGTGTGTACGCTCACGGATATGCAATATATTGTGTTTCACGCTACCATTTCGTCGGAGGGTCCTTATGCATCGCAGGTAATTTACTCGTACGCACGCAGAACACGCTCTAGTGTGCGTGTATATGGACGTAATTGGTATTAATTTTTCCATGGTTTTCAGGAGTATTACATACGCCACAAGGATGGTTGCCCGTTGGAGACCGAGGCGGAGAAGGAGAAAGTGGTCAAGTGCCTCGAAGCAGCGATCAGGCGAAGAGTGAGCGAGGTAATAGCATGACATTACTAATAGTTGACGGAGTATGAATTACCGAACATGAAAATCTTTAACACGAAAAAATAATGCGCGTTCAATTCTTTTGTTGAAAGTTCGAATGGGGTTTTCTGTTCTTTCCTTTTGGATGGTTTGTGTTCGTTTCTCTCTTGTTGGAGCAGCTCTTGTCCTCTTAATTGTTGAATGTTACCGCTTGGTGCATCTGGGCTCGTTAAAGTACGAATACCTAACATGAAAAATCTTGACGCGCAAAAAATAATGCACATTCTATTCTTTTCGTGAAATTTCGAATCTTGTTTACTTTCGGGCTTTTTTTCCCATTTTTTTGGTTGGTTTGTGTCTGTTTCCCTCTTGTTGGGAGCACTCTTTTCCTCAGTATATTGGAATTTTACCAAAGGGTGCATCTGAGCTCTTTCGCCCCTGTAATTTCATTTTCAGTAATGAAACTTTATTTTGAAAGAAAAATAAAAGGCCTCTACACAGAAATGAAGTCAGAAGCTGTCGAAAAACCGACCCGTGTGCTATCTATACACACTTCTGAATTTGTGAAATAAACTTATTACAAAAGTTTTGGAAGTACTGAATATAAGGTGATGATTGCTAACTGATTGCAGGGCCTGAGCTTGGAACTGTGCGCGAAAGATCGGGTCGGGCTTTTATCTGAGGTGACGCGGGTCTTGAGGGAGAACGGGCTTTCGGTCACGCGGGCCGGCGTTTCTACGGTGGGCGAACAAGCGATGAACGTCTTCTACGTTACAGACGCCTCTGGCAAGCCCGTCGACGGAAAAACCGTCGAAGATTTGCGAAAGCAGATCGGAGAGACAATGAGGCTCAACGTCAAGCGGGCCCCGATGGGTAGCAGCGGCCCGAAGCCCGCCCTGGAGCCAAGCGGGTGGGCTAAGACCAGCTTCTTCTTCGGGAGCTTGTTCGACAAATTTCGAGGTTGACTTTTTTTAGTGGTTTGATGTTCTGTAATAAGAGTGAAAATGTGTATATATGTTGGGTTTTATTTTCTTCTCTTTTTGTTGCTATTTTTGTGCTTTGGATTAAGGTTAAGATGTTTGTCTTTGGCATATTTCTTATTAGTATTTCTGTCACACCCTATGTGTGTGCAATAAAATAAAGTTAATTATTATTAAATAGTTTTAATAAGTAATAGACTTAAAATAGCATTTCATAGTTATTTTGAGGTTATTGAAGATACGTGGTTTAATGAGTCTTTTTTTATTTTATTTTTTTAATAGATGTAGGAAAAATTTGATTGCTCAGTTGATACAAATCAATTGACAATTTATTCTAACTCCCACCCTTAATATAATAAGAATACAGTAAAATAAATTAATAATATTGGGACTATGGAATTTTATTAATTTAGAGAGTTTAATATAGCGATAAATTAATATTTATTATTTAAAAGAGACACTCTATATTCAACAAATTTAAAATTTATTGACGGTAAATGAAGTCAAATATGTTTCATTAATCATATTCGATGTACTCAAAATAATTTAGAAGTGTGAATTAATGAAAAATATCGTTTCAAAATTAGTCAAGGTACAATATCAAATGCTCTCTGAATATCATTGAAGCATCGTTCTACCAACTTTGAGAAGGGTGGGGGTATTAAACGACAAAATAGCGACAACAACGCTTCACAATGTTTGGTTGCAGCAGATAACTCGACATCGGAAATTGACTGTAATTAAAAAAAGTTGGGGATGAAATTCAATTAGATTAGAATTTAAGAAAATCTAGTAACAAATAGATTCTTGTTCAGCAAATTACCATAATTTATAATTGTATTATTTATGAATTATTAATTTAGAGTTTTAATGAGACCTAATATTTACAAAGGAATTTTCAAAATAGTTATTATCTTATTATCTTATCGAGTTTGATGATTTTTAACAACGGCCCAGCTCGGGACCGGAAGATTTTATTATTTTAGAGAGGTTATTAATTTATAGAGTATTAATTTATAGAGGTTTTACTGTATTCTTATTATATTAAGGGAGGGGGTTAGGATAAATTGTCAATTGATTTTATTCTTAAGGGGTAATTGTAGTACATTCTTAATATTGAGTAATTGGGCTCAAGTCGAATCAGAATATTAATCGGTCCTAATCTTCAGCCCAATAGGAAAATGTTTTCTGAGCCCAATAAGAAAATGTACACTAAGTCTCGCGACGTTTGAGTTGAGCGTCTCGAAATCAAAGCTTTGCTGAGCTGAGGTGAAGGGTTGAAACGACGGCGCATAGAGATGTCGAAGACGCTTGTGCAACCGATAGGTCAGAAAAGGCTGACGAACGTCGCCGTCGTGCGGCTGAAGAAGCACGGCCAACGATTCGAGATAGCTTGCTACAAGAACAAAGTCCTTTCATGGCGATCCAAAGTGTAATTAGTATTACTTGTTGTGCCTACTCGTTTTTTTTTCTACGTGATCAAAGTGTTTCGTGTTTTCGGAGCTTAATTTTTGTTATTTGTACTACTGATTTTGATATTGGCTTGGCAGGGAGAAGGACTTGGACGAAGTGTTGCAGTCGCACACCGTTTATTCGAATGTTTCGAAGGGTGTCCTTGCGAAGTCGAAAGATTTGATTGCTGCTTTCGGGACTGATGATCAGACGAAGATCTGCTTGGAGGTTTGCCTGAGTTTTCTATTGTATTATTCGATTTACCCCCAATCTATTCGTACTATTGCTGTAGCTTTGTCTGTGTTCATATGTGCAGATATTGGAGAAGGGTGAGCTTCAAGTCGCTGGAAAAGAGAGGGAATCACAATTTTCCAGCCAATTTAGGGATATTGCGACGATTGTCATGCAGAAGACGATCAATACGGAAACCCAAAGGCCTTACACCATAAGCATGGTAGAACGTTTGATGCACGAAATCCACTTTGCCGTTGATCCAAACAGCAGCTCGAAGAAACAGGTACTTACTTGATTTCACTTTTTTCAATACTACACAGATATTCGATCTCTCGTTAAAATGACTGAGTTGTTCTTCACTGATACTATTGCCATTTTGGATTCGATTTGCTTGAGTTTGCGACTGGTATTCGTGTGATTACACGATTCATCACATGTTTTTACTTTACAGGCGCTAGAAGTCATTCGTGAGCTTCAGAAGCTATTTCCAATCAAACGTGCCCCTATGAGACTGAGATTAAACGTGCCCGCAAGAAATGTTTCATCCCTCTCCGAGAAGCTAAAGAGTTGGGACATATCCATTGCCTCTCAAGACGAATCTGGGAATCAGATATCAGTCGTAAGTCGTACAAATCCCAAACACCGTACTAACAAATGTTGTTCTATTTACGTCTCAATTGAATATTATAAAAAA
Organism: Craterostigma plantagineum; assembly: GCA_027422505.1. Lineage (NCBI taxonomy): Eukaryota > Viridiplantae > Streptophyta > Magnoliopsida > Lamiales > Linderniaceae > Craterostigma > Craterostigma plantagineum. The sequence continues at coordinate 82,031 of JAPQWV010001544.1, forward strand.
AAAGAGATACAAAACCCAATCTTTTCATGAAAAAACAGATCTGCGAACTCGAGCCAAGCCTGTTCCGGGAATGCGATTCCCTTGTAAGAAACCTCCAAGGGAGGCTTGACATACTCGCTGTGAACGCCCACATAGATTCAGACATGCACGTCGATCACTACGAAGACTTTGAGGACGAGCCCGTGGGCGAGAAGAAGGATCAGGCGGGGCCCACGATCCGACCCATTAGCGAGAAGGCGAAAGCTGTTCAAGGGAACGAAGGGAGTAGTTCTCAAGAGGAGAAGAAGCAGCAACAGCAGCAGCAAAAGTGCAGCACTTGTGATGCTTTCGTCGGCGATGCGAAAGAGTACAGAGAGCATTTTAAGAGCGATTGGCACAAACATAACCTCAGGCGCAAAACGAGGCAGCTTCCTCCTCTTAGCATTGAGGAGTGTATGGCTGATCTTGAACTTGGGGACGCTAAAGATGATCTCAAGGAGTACTCTTTTTGAAGTGATTTTGAATCTTTTTTTTGGGTGCTTAAATGTTGGCTTGGAATGATGATTATCTTCGTATTTTGTGCATTAGGCATTTCATTACAATACTATCCCATAACTACTAAAGAACATAAACTAAGTGGGGATTGAAGCTGTATAGCCAGAAGCCGAAGGAGGACAACCTTTTTTTTTGTTGCTAAGTTTTCGCGGTCGGAAAAATCTCATAGATCTATCTAGACTTGTTCACAAAGTGGCTTATGATCTA